>WOGZ01000020.1:0-241188 GCA_009733775.1 Alectoria sarmentosa
AAAAAAAAAGAAACATCATATTAAAAAAAGTGATAATGTTTTATTATAATAAATAGCGCGATAATTTTCTTTTTTCGCAATTGAAACATTTTGAAAAAAATTGCGAATAAATAAAAGAAAAATACGTTTAATAAAATCATTTTTAATAAAAGAAAAAAGCAACATCACATTAAAAAAAGTGATAATGATTTATTATAATAAATAACGCGGTAATTTTCTTTTTTCGCAATTAAAACACTTTTATACATCAATCAAATTAAATCATATATCTCGTTTTATATTTATTTTATAAATTAAATGATTTATTAAATTCACAATTAAATAAAATTATTACGAAAAAACTTCGTAAAAAGTTTTCACTCTTTTAAACATTTATTTTTTTCAAGATTTTATCTCACTCGACGTTATTATGCGTGAGATCTTTTATTATATAAATAATATAATAATTTAAAAAAAGATCATCGTTTATCATTCGTAAATTTTTATAAAATAAAAAATTCGATACATTTAAAAGAAGAAAACGTAAATAATAAAATTCGTTTACGTTAAAATTAATATAATATATTCTCATAATGATATCGATGCGTCTTTGACGTGAACTTCATTTTTAATTATTTTGAATATTCTTCTTTTAAACGTAATGCTTCGTTAAATTAATGTAAAAAAAATTCGTTAATCGTTTTTATTATTAACGTCGTATATTTAATTAAAAAAAGATTATAAAGAAGATTTAACGTTCGTTTGTTATTATTATATCAAATAATTAAAAATTATTATTAAAGATCACGATTTATTAATTTGAAAAATGAATAAATAATCGTTTTATAACAAAATTGTAATTATATAATTTAAAATTATAAATTTTTCAACAAGTTTTTATTGATCTCATTTAACGTGCGTTTTGATATTTTTAAATTTCATTTATCGAATTTATTATATCGTTTTCGTTTATTCGTTTCATTCGAAAATTAATTTAATCGTTATTTTTATAAACGTATTTAAAAATATATTTATAAACTCTGACGTTAACGCAAATTTTCACATTAATATAAATATTATATTTAATTAATAAATACGAATTATAAGACATCATTTAACAATTTTGCTTAAATTCATTTTTTGAAATTATAATAAATTTATGTCGACGATAAATAAGATATTTAATGTTTAATTTAAAAATAATATGATTATTAAATTTCTTTAAAAATCGCTTATTGCATTGATTTTTATTTGAGTTTTAATAAAATGAAATAATATTCGTTTTGTTTATAATGTAATAATTATAATTATTATAAATTATATATTTAATCACGATAATATAGAAATTAAAAATTCACATATAATTAAAAATTTTAATATTGATAATAACGTTTATCTCGTTAGCGTTTAAATAATAATTTTTAAAATATAATATAATGAATATATGAATATGCGATAACTCTCGTTTTTGAAAATTTATAATATAATAATACGTCGAAATTCGACCTTTTGCTCGCAAAAGTCAATTAAGATTAAAATTAATTATCGAAATTTTAATCGATTATAGTTCGGTTTTTGAAATAAAAAGAAAAAATTTAAGGGCATTGCAAGATTTATAAACAAGAATTACGATATATAAAAAATTAAATTGTGTTAAAAGCACTTTTAAAGATTGTGATTTACATTAATTATCTGATTAACGTATTTTTAAAAAGTTTATTATAAATGAATTTATTGAAAAAGGTGAAAAAAAGCTTATCAAACACCTTTTTTTTTAAAATATCATTTATGAAAATCTTCAATTTTAATTTGAACATTTTTATTATTAAATTAAATCGATTAATAATTAATTCGTCGAGTAGCAAATTAATGATAATCTTAATTCATTTTAAATTATAAATAAAGATAATAAAGATATTTAATTGATTAAATTTAATAATCAAGGTTATGCAATTTTGATAAAATTGTTTTATAAATCGTGAATCTTTTTAATATGAAAAAAGAAAAATAATACGTTGTTTGTTAATTTATGCGCTCATAATAATTTCATCGATTTAAACATTAATAATTGTTTAATAAATATTAATTCGAATGATTTTTTGATTTTATCTTATTTAATAAAGTTAATTGTTTTTAATAATTATATATACATTATAAACGAAATGTTAAAATAGTTTATTATAATAAAAGAGGCGATTGAATTTAATAAAACGAATTTATATAAAATATTTATAAAGAATTAATTTAATGAATTTGAAGAGATAAAAAAATAAATTTATAAAAAGAGATTAATGTGACTCGTGTTAAATTTCTTCGATTATTAACTCGTGAGATGAGATTATTATTATTATCTCGATTAATAAAAAAACATTTATTAAATAAAACATTTATAATAAATATATTGTTATATTATAATTATTTATTAAATGAGAAAATAAAAGAATAACGTAATAATATATAAACGAGATGTTAATATAAAATATTATATTTATCGTTATTTTGAACCTTAATTAAGACGTCTCTCGTTTTAAATATATTTAATAAATTATTTATATCGTTTTTTTTAAATAATAACGATTTCATTTAAAATAAAACGATTATAAATGCGTGAATCATAATGTTATAAGTTTTTATATAATAATTTATAACCCCGTGTAATTAAATCGATTTTTAATTTTTTAAACATCGTTTTGAAAACAATAATATAAAAATTAATGCTTTTAAAAAAGATAATTATTTTTTTGATAAAATCATTATTTAATATTGTTATAATAATCATATTTAATAATATTAATATAAAAAACGCGATCGAAAAGAAATCATATCGCGTTATAAATTGTTTTTAAATGTTATTCATGATATAAATTTATTCAAAAATCGATTTCTCGTTTTTTAAAAGCGTCAAAGCGAATATATAAATAATGATCGCGTTTTGCATTTTATACGTGAATAAAATTATCAAATAATTAATAATAATTTGTTATAAAATTATTAAAACGACATTATTATATTAAATGTTATAAGCGCGATATTCTTTACACTCATTAATTAAAATTATAATATTAAATTTTAAAGAGTGTAATATATTGTTAATATCACGCTCGTTAAAATTAATAAAATAATTTACATTTATTTTAACGCTTCTTTGATACTCTTTATTCTCGTTTTAATCGTTATTTAAATCGTTATTTTATAAAACGTTTATTTTAAATATAACGATTTTAATTTTATCGTTATCATAATATTATTCAAATATTTTATTTATAAACGACATCGTATTATATCGATCGCAAATTTAATTTATAAAATCGAGATCATATCGTAGAAACTTTATATAATATAAATAACGCGCAATGTAATTTGTTAATTTTGTTAAAAATTGAGTAATTGTTAAAAGAGAGTTGAAAAACGAATTTAAAAAAGAGTTATTAAAAAAATCGATATTAAAAAAATTTGTTAATAGATCTCGTAATAAAAAATTCTTTATATCGATTAAAACATTTTTCGATCGTTTAAAAATGTAAAAAACGCATCGTTGAGTAAGAAAAAAGATAATAAGCGAGATAAAAGATAAAGACGCGTTTTGAAAAAATGAAAATCGATTAATTTAAAAGAACGACGATTATGAGGGCGAGAAATTTACTTTACGTCTTTTAAAAGGTCTTTCATCGCAATTAATAATAATAATAATTAATTTTTTAAGAATAATTAATATTTTGCCTCGATTGTCGACGAAAAAAAATTTATTTAAAAGACGACGTTTATACGCGTTAATAAAGATTTTAAAAAAATGTTGAAAAGTGATTATAATATTTAATTCATTTAATAATACGTTTTAAAAAGACATTAATAACGAATATATTCATTTAATAATTAATTAATAAATTAATAAAAGAATAATAACAACACGCGACTTCGCAGATAAACAATTGAAACGAAAAAAAGTTTGATCGCTTCGAATATGTCACGGTACGTCAAGACTTTTATTATTAATCGACTTTAGCCGCCGCTAGCCGACTTGGCATCGCACATATTTGCGAAGTAAACACATAAATTTTATATACATCTTACACACACATTATGAATATATAATTTAGGTTTTATTTCTTAACAATTAATAGTCACACTTAACTTAAATTCTTTTTCGAGTCGTTTATATCGTCGTTTAACTCGTAATTATTATATATTTATTGTTACGAGCGTACCCTACATCCTTAGTAGAGCTGACTTCCCTTTGACACCACATTCCTTTGACACTACCCGATTGAGCTTAGCGTGGCTTAACAGAGGCATCTGTTCCCATATAAATGCCTCCTTTCTATGTACATACTTCCTCCCCACTTAATTGTCTTATTCAATACACCCATATGACATGACTTTATGCTGGTTCTGACACTACAACTAAATCACCCCACTCACTCCATTCGTATCAACTGACGAATTCAAAGAATCGTGCTGACAGGGGCTTTATCAAGACATAAAAACTATTAAGATATCGTATCCCTGAATCAGGCCACCTACGACAACTAAAATCTGAACAGCTCGCACCGAGACAGCGATCCGCCTCATCAACAATGACGAATATAAAAAAGATATTAAAACATTCGTTTGATTAACGAATCGAAAGAAATAACCACACACCACCCCCATACAACTCAAATTAAAACAACACCGACCATACCATTCGAAAAACCACCATCAGAGATACTCAGATCTTTCACGACATCATCATCGAACAAGAAACCACGATTCCATAACCTTCCAAAATTTTCCTTCTTCACTTCGCACTACCAAGTTTCCCCGCATGGAGTCGACGACGGCATAACAAATACCCTCTGCATAGATGACGGAACTGAAAGGACGTTATTCAATTAACACACTGTTTTCACGGGAGTCTAATAAATGAACAAACGACTGAATAGCACCCTTTGTTGTTTTTTATGTGCTAAATTCAAATTTCTTTATCACACGAAAATCATCAAACACCCCAAGTGGGAAGTGTTAGCACTCTCCTTTGCCACAGTACTCTCTAACACTACATCTTTCGGAGTATTTAAACCCCTCTCCTTCTTCTTCTCTTCTGTTTTCTTCCTTATCGATAACCTTTACCGAAATGAAAAGAAAAAATCACATTCAAAATCTCTTAAACAAAATCAATAAACGTCGTACCTCAGTCATACCTGAAGACCTCGAAGACCTCCCTCAGCATCATGAGTCAAATTTATGGTACACCTCTATCAATGAGCAACTACTACATTGAGCGAAAACTGCATCTACGAAGTTCCTTGATATACTAAATCAACTTCGTTCTAAACGAGACGACTTTCGCGAATTTTCATCTCGTTTTCATAAGGCTATTATCGACAAAGACGAAACCATGAATTCTCTACATCAATCGAAGCAAATGACTCAACAATCGAATGACATCGCCCATGATTGACAAAAGCAAATGACACAACTACAACGAAAGATCAATACAATGAAACTTCAATCACTGAAGAAGGATCCAAAGAAGGATCCAAAGGACGAACTTCCTCATGATAAACTCAAGAATCGACCTGTATCGAAAAAGGACAAATCTTCCAAACTACCTAACCCTCCTACCTTTACGGATAAAAAAAGTCCTACATAAGACGACTGATCTTCCAAGATGAATCACAAACTCATTATCAATCATGATTAATATTCTACTACTGAGTCCAAGCTAATTTATATCATTTTTAAACTAAAAGAAAAAGCTTCAGAATAGATCATGGAACGTCGATTAAGAAACTATCCAAACCCATACCAATTCTACAAAGAGATAATGAATGATTTGACCGACATTCACGAGGACTCTGATCGACAAGACAATGCTGAACGGCAATATGACTCCCTCCAGCAAGATATCATACCTTTCATAAAGTTCTACGCCGACTTCATTCGACTTGATCAGACTACCGATAAAGACAAAAACAATATGATACGACACTTACGCCTGAAGATCCGTGAAGGTCTACGAAAGAACTAAGACGCATATGAAAATTTCAGCGAGTTGACACCTACTAAGAAGTACCTACGAAAATTGAACAACATTCAGCGTGCTGAATATGAAGAAAAGTCTAAGACATTCACATCTAAGACTGCATCCTCAGCAAGGAAATCAACTACCTCAACAACGAAAACTACTCGCACCACAACAGCACCTATAGAACCTACTACATCGATCCCACCTACCAAAACTAAAGCCGAAATCGATGCTAAAAAGCCTATATGCTACAATTGCAATCAAGCTGGACACATCAAGCGTGATTGCCCTCAACCGAACAAAAAAGCTGCCCGAATACATGCTATAAAAATGGATAATAACGACGACGATGACCTGAAAGACTCTTCGAATGACTCGGGAAAAGACTAACCTCTTCCAAAATCACGGCAAAAGGTAATACGAACGTGTGTTTAACAAATACTCCAAATGATCCCTTAACACGACGTCCCTTCCGAATAACAACTACGTTATCATCACAAGGCCGACAAATGACACTTACGAATTCTCTTATGGATTGCGGATGCACTAAGACCTACACCGTCATCAATGAAACCATCGTATCTGAGATATGTAGACGCTTACAAATCGAGCCTTATCCTCTTTCCAAGCCAAAACCACTACGAGACTATGATGGGCGATTGTCCAAACAACCTATCACTCATTGCCTCCTACCTACTTTGGACATACACGACCATAAGAAAAGATCTTGCCCTATTCTTATCGCTTCATTAGAACAACACGATTTGATTCTCGAAAAGCCATAAATGAACAAGCATGAGATAATACTCGATATGCTAAAAGATAAGGTGTTGTTTATGCCTGAACGATGTGAACATGACGACAACAAGACATCAACACCTGAGGACCTATCGTTCCTACCAAAAACACCACCTGTTGTCATTACACGACCTCCTAAACCTACTGCTAAAAATGAATCGAATGAAAATAACTCCGACATAAACCATTTCAAAGACACCTCAAATAAAAAAAGGTCGACACCAACACCTAGGACACTTAAAGAAAAAATGATCAAAAAGCCTGATCTCATCGATATTGCTGAAATTAACGCACCGACCTACTATCATTTGACCCGAAACAAAGAGAATAAGCTCTTTTCTTTGACAATGAATGAGATCTACGATACCCCCAATGAACCTCCCAAGGTTATACCACAATTGCAACGAAATAATCGAATACCGGTCAATAAGCCATGTCCATGCGGCTCCGAAACCAAATACAAGAAGTGCTATAAATCATACATACCGAAGGACGCTCAAATCAATAATGCTGAGGCCCTCACTCCCCAAGAGGTCCTTAGCAAACTCCCTATAAACTACCATGACTACGCAGATGTTTTTGATAAATCACAAGCGGACATACTACCTTCACACCGTTTCTATGATCACAAACTGAAATTCGCTGAAGGAGCAGACAAAAATGCACTACCTAAAAATCGAATTTATCCATTATCAGGTCACAAACTTGAACAAATCAAAAAGTATCTGAACGAACATCTGAGGAAAGGATTTATCGTACCTAATCATGCTCCATTCGCCTCATCTGTTTTATTTGCTGAAAAACCAAATGAAGGTCTGCGATTTTGTGTGGACTATCAGAAGCTGAACGCTATCACCAAAAGGAATCGATACCCTATTTCATTAATAGATGAGGTTTTAGCAAGAATACAAGGCTGCAAATACCTTACACGACTTGACATTATCGCTGCTTTTAATAAGCTCCGAATGCATCCCGATAACGAGGACTTTACTACATTTATCACATCTCTTGAAGCATACAAATATCGAGTGCTTTCATTTGAACTGACAAATGGCCCTGTTACTTATCAGCAATACATGAACGACATCCTCTTCGAGTATTTGAATGACTTCTATCAAACATACCTGAACGATATCCTTATTTATAGCAAGACCAAGAAAAAACACGTTCAACATGTTCGATTGATTCTTCAAAAACTACGAGAGGCCGGCCTATAGGTGGACATCCTCAAATGCGAATTCCATATATAAAAGACCAAATTTCTAAACCTCCTCATATCTATCGATGGATTACAAATGAATCCGGCTAAGATACAGGCCGTCGTCGATTGAACACAACCTACGAATCTAAAGCAAGTACAGGCCTTTATCGGCTTTTATAATTTCTACAAAAGGTTCATAAAAGACTTCTCGAAAATAGTCAAACCGATGATCCGTCTTACAAGAAAAGATATCATTTACGAATGGTCACCCGCCTGTCAAAAAACCTTTATTCAATTGAAAATCAACGTTACACGAGCTCCTACTTTGCGGCATTTCGATAAATCCAAAAAGACAATTCTGAAAACGAACTCTTCCGACTATGTCAACGAGGAAGTACTATCACAATATGATAATGAGGAAATACTACATCCAATGACCTTCTACAGCAAGAACCTGACTCCGACCGAGTGCAATTACCAAATCTACGATAAGGAACTACTCGCCATCATTCGATATCTAAAACATTGACGACCCGAGTTGGAATGTACCGACATTCCGATCAAGATATTCACGAATCACAAAGGTCTTATATACTTTGCTGAAGGACGTGACTTGAGTCGTCGTCAAACTAAATACCTCGATATGTTGTCCGAGTATAACATCAAAATCATCTACCGTCCGAGACCACAAAACCTCAAGGCTGATGCCCTCACTCGAATGACTAAATGCAAACCTACCGACCCTACGAATGAACGGCTCAAACAACAACACCAAACCATCCTTACACCGAACCGTTTAAACCTCGATGATACCGAGTTCGAGGTCAATGCTATCAATGATCCCCTCTATCATAAAATGTCCGAAGCGAACAAAATCGATAACGAATGCAACGAAATACGCGAGGCAATCATTAATGATAAAAAGAAATTAAGAGATATCACACTCAATAAATGCGCTATCACGAACGATATTCTCTACCACAAAGATCGCTTATGAGTACCTGAGTCTATATACACGACTACTATTCAAGAAATACACGACCAACCTGCATATGACCATCCAGAAATCGCCCGTACATATGAACTACTCAAACGAGAATACTATTGAAGGGGTATGAGGACAACAGTCGCCACATATGTCAACAATTGCTACATTTGCAGAAGAATCAAAGCTCCCAAACATCGTGAACATGACCTACTACAACCACTCCCAATTTCACAAAAACGCTGACAAGACATTTCTATGAACTTCATCGTCGATCTACCACTATCAAAAGGTCATAACGTCATATGGGTCATAATTGATCGTCTAACTAAGGAGCGTCACTACGTACCATACACGACGAAAAATGATAACACATCTGCTGAGAACACTGTTGAAATGCTCATCAACGAAATCTTTCGTATATATGAATTATCAGCATCAATAATGTCCGATCGAGACCCACAATTTGTTGCTACAATATGAAAATCTTTCTACAAAAGACTCGATATTCAAGCTAAGCTATCTACGACCTTTCACCCTAAAATAGATAAACAAACGAAACGAAACAATCAAGACTTAAAACGTCATTTGCGTACCTATTGCAACCACATGCAAGACGATTGAGCCAAATAAATACCCATAACCGAATTTGCGGACAACAATAATGTTTCAGCCTCTACGAATGTGTCGCCCTTCTATACAAATAAAGGTTTCCATCCTCATATAAGCTTTAGCCCTGATACTACTAACTACGCTACCACTCGAAAACGTCTTAATGCTGCAAAAGTAAAGAATATCACCGACCACATGCAAGACGTCCTCGCTTGCATACGCGACAACTTGAATAAAGCACAACTTGCGATGATCGAACAGGTCAATCGCCATAAAAAAGATGTGACGTTTAAAAAAGGCGACCTCGTCTTTCTTAACAACAAGAACATCGTTACTGATAAACCATCTAAAAAATTGAACGACAAAATGTTCGGCCCATTCAAAGTCATATCCATTATCGATTCTTCCTACAAGTTGAAACTACCTAAGACCATAAGGATCTACAACGTCTTCCATCCTAAACTCTTAGACCTCGCCGCCACCAATCCATTGCCTGACCAAAAAAACCCACCTCCTAAAACTACCATCGTCAAAGATAAAAAGAAATGAATAATTGAAGACATACTAAACTCAAAGAGACTATGAAATCGTCTTAAATACAAGATTAAGTGAGAAGACGTCGACAAAGATCTCAACTAATACAACACTAACGAAGATGAATTCGACAATGCAAAAGACGTAATGAAAAACTTTCACAAAAGATATCCGAACAAGCCAAGATAAAAAGATTAGACACTACCCGATTGAGCTAACGACTGATCTATAAGAAAACCTCATCATCCACTCTTCCTCTTCTTTCTTTCTTCCTCACAGTCGTCATTGCCACAACGGGCGACGACGACTATATGCAACTTTCGACTATTGTGCGTGCGTCTTCACGTCATTTTTTCAACGACAAAATCGATCGATGTCGACGACGACGACGTGTCGATTTAAGGTCCAAATGAACACGCGGCCCTCATTATTCACACTATGGACACTTTCCGGAGCCCCTTAACGTCGTCCTAAGACCTCGCTGTCGCCATTGCTGACCCCATTCGATATCACATGCATGATAATTCATAAAGAAAGACTACTCAGGGCATCACCAAAACACATATGAACTTCAAATAAGGTTTAGCGCCTGCGGCTCGGTTCGATTCGAGAGACCTCATCCAATCATATCGCTTGGTTTCTGCGATCCTTTCTCCGTCCGAAATATGAAGTATCAAATGACACTGAACATTCAAATGCTCCGACGACGATCATGACGTCAATCCTTCATCAAATCACGTCATTCTTGAACGCCTAAAACGACAAAACATCATAACATCGACGATGCTATGAACGAACTCCTCACGACATGTTGCTATTGCTGCTGTCGCCAGCTTTCTCCAACTAAAAATGGCTACCAACTAGATGTTTCGAAGACACAAGGCAAGCCATAGGCACGCTTCTCCGATCTCTACAGCGCTGAAACATCGCTTTTTGAGAGAGAGGGATAATGTTACGAGCGTACCCTACATCCTTAATAGAGCTGACTTCCCTTTAACACCACATTCCTTTAACACTACCCGATTGAGCTTAGCGTGACTTGGCAGAGGCATCTATTCCCATATAGATGCCTCCTTTCTATGTACATACTTCCTCCCCACTTAGTTGTCTTATTCAATACACCCATATAACATGACTCTATGCTGGTTCTGACATTTATAATTAGTCTTCCGCGCTTTCGTTACGCAAACATCATCATTAATTCTTTTAATAAATCATTTAATATTTATACATTATGATTTCATTAGTCAATTAAAAATCTTATAATAAAGTCTTAGTTCGATAAATTATAATTGAATTAAAAAAAGAACACGAAGAAAACAGTGAAGAAAATGACGAAGAGTTAATTAACATTATTATTAATTTACAAATCAACACATTATCATTGCTTTCAGTTTTTTTAAAATTTTTAAAACAATAAGTGCATAGCATGATGAATTTGTTTCAAAATATGCTATATACGACGTTATAGTAATTTCTTTCTTTATAATCGACCTTAACATCACGAGATCAAATCTTAACAATTTCGCTTTTTACTATCGAAGAATCGAACATTTTTTTCTTAAAAGACTCGTTTTCATATACAATACCACGTTCGTTATAAGCTAAAGAAGTGAAATATTTTGATTCGAAGTATCAGTCAGAGCAGGGAATTGAAATTTCAATAAATAACTCAGTTGTCAATGCTGGCAAATACGTTTACTATCGAAACGTTTATGTCTTTATCGATAAACTCAAAAATCTGATCAATTAGCATTCAGATATCAAATCGATCATAATATTATATTTTCGTAATTTCGCATTGATGTGATATTTAATGAAATTAATCGAATTGAAACGAGATTTCTTTCGAGATACGGATTTGAATCGATAATACATTACACTGATTGATCGATTTAAAACGAAAACATTAATAACTTTATCGCAATTAATAAAACAAACGTACTCATTAATTGACGTGAAGTTTATTTCTTCTCGAATACTCATTTAGTAAATGCTTCATTTAATCAAATCAATCGAATTTCATTTTATATATAATCAATTAACATTATTGTGAAATCAATTCGCCGTTAATCTACGTCGCGATATATCGAAATCACGTTTTATTATTACGTTACGTCAATTTCTCGAATAAGTGAATAATAAGACACTCATTTGAATAAAGTTAATTTAAAGATAACAGCGTTCATAACAAAATAAATCTGCTTTTCATGATTTTACATTATTTCGTCACGTAAATGAACAAAGAGACGTCCTTTCGCAGCAGCAACAGTCATATAAAAAAAGCAATCATCGTTTTCCATCAAAAATATCGACAAATGATGACAAAAGTCACGCATATTTAATTAACGTCATCTCGAACGATTATGATTTATATGAGAAGAAAAATGAGGATGCAAATTAAAAGCAATAAAATTAGTTTTATGAAATTAATATGCGATTCGACGAAACCTCGAATATTGCGATTTTAAACGAATTGAATTCATTCGATGTTTTTTAAAAGTTATATTAAGATTTTCTTTTGCATATGATCTCGATTTTGCTCAAAAATCTATTATTCAACAATCACAACATTATATTAATTTAAAACACGCACCCTCGCTAATTATAAATGTATATTATCGTCGATTATAATTAATTATTTAATTTATATAATGGTTGTCGACGACGAAAACGTCGTTATTTTTTCGTTTTTGTAAATATGTTGTCACGATACGTTAAGACTTTCATTATTAACCGATCTTAACCGCCGCTAGCCGACTTAACATCGTATATATCTGCGAAATAAACACATAAATTTTATATACATCTTACACACACATTATGAATATATGATTCAGATTTTATTTCTTGACAGAATAGGCGTCGTGCGATTTCAAAATCGATATTTGAATATTTATTTGCGTTATAAATAAGAGATCGATTATCATAATTTTTACATCGTTAAAAAACGCAAATCGAGTATTACAATTTATGAAATTATAAAGAAATCTTATATTTAAAATAATAAAGGATAAGAAATGTAAAAAGGTTATATACAAATTTTTGATAAGAGCGCTCGAAAAATTTAAAAGTCGTTAAACGAACGTTATTCGAAATAGAAAACTAAGTAAAGATTTATATTAACTGCATATACAAATTTAAGATATTTTAGCTCAGTCTTACATTATTTCTTTATATATATTAATATTATTTAAATTTATTTAATAGATAATAAACTCGTTTATATCGTTTATATAAAGTATTTTTATAATTATATATAAATTATATAAATTTAATAAATGATTATAAAAATAATTTTTTTAATTAATTAATTTTCGATATAAGTTTATAGAAATTCGATAATAATTTGAGTTCGATTTCGAAATCTCTTTATCTTATATAATTTAAATATAATCGTCTTTATATTTTTCTTTTTATGCTATTAAGACACGATTATTATTATAATTATAGTTATAATTTATTATTATTGATACTATTCGACTACTAGTTATTCCGCTCCGCAATCTGTTCTCGCAACAGAATATCAAGAAATTTATTTAAACCCCTCAACATCCCTCGCTGTTTCTTTCTTTACATTCGTTTTGAAATACGACCCTGTTTGAACTCTTTTTCTTCGACCTCACGCTACGAGTGTCTCATCTCTCGCACACCTTCCTCTTCGATCGAGACTTGAACCTAATATCGAGGTTTTCAATGCTCACGACTTCTACGGCCAATTACATTGTCGAATTACTGCACTGCGTCTTCATCAAAAGATCGATTTAAAGCGACGACGTCGTCGAATAATATCATCCTCTCAATTTGCCAACTGACATACGGCTCGAGGATATTATTCAAAAATGGCTTCCTTCGCGATGATCGAGACTCCATCTTTACTCAAGACTGAGCCTCAATTACTCAAAGATGCAATTTAGATAGACGGCGGCGTCGAGCTGTTGCACTGCGCCTCCACCAGAAGACCTGTCGAGAGCGCCGGCGTCGCCAAATACTGCCCCCCACCTGCCAGCTGACACACGGCTCGGGGATGTTGTCCAAGAATGGCTTCGTTCGCGGCGATCGAGACACCACCCTTGCTCAAGACTGAGCGTTAGCTACCCAAAGATGCAACCGAGATAGATGGCGGCGTCGATCGAGGTCGGTCGAATGGGCGTAAATTGCGTTCTAGCTTTGAGTAAAGCCGTCTTCCTCCGACTCAATCCTTTGGTTGTCCTTGATCTGTGTAACTATCGTCGTCAACCAGACTTACTCTCTTGAATGACGACGAAGGGTATATTTTCTAGAAATTCGTCATGAGGGACCTGTTGTCGCGATTTTGAAAGCACAGGTGACTATGTCATTACCCATAAGGTCGCGCCCGCTGCAAAGGGCGTGAAACTTTGTTGAATGATAAAGAGGAAGATTGTTATTCTCAACTCCAATCCTGGTCCTTCAGGCCTTTGACACCCGGAGTAGTAATGTAGATTCATGCCTTGTTGTGAGAGAGATTCCCGACAGAGTAATGAATTTGAAAAGGTGCTAAGCACCGACACTATATCCCGCATTATAGCAATTCAAAATGAAAATTGAGAAGAAAGCCATTCCATCCTCTTGCTCGCCGGGTTCCGTCACAGCTCAGGTGCAGATGTTTTGATCAATGACGTCTACCGAAAAACCTTGCTCCTGAATAACCCGCCAACTACTAGGAAGCAAAGAACAAAAATCGGACCGAGAAAGGTTGGTAATGATATTACGGCGTAATCTGAAGCAAAGATATCGTAATCAAAAATCGGAGAGGCGTATAGATAAATCATGAGGGCGACCACAGTCACGCTAAAGATGATAAAAATTTGGATGGATCTGAACCATTTCGAGGCGTAGAAATCTTGATGGTGGGCTCTCCACGTCGGCGATACCTCAGTCGTCAAGCTATTATCCTGTTCTCTATCTGTCGAAGAGTCTGACGTCAGAGTACGAAGACTTTCTGGCGTCGTCTGCTCCGCTGACGTATGATCATCACCTAAGAGTTGTTCGGTGTCTGCCCTGACCAGATATCTATCAGAGGATTCGGCCGCTGTGTCGTCATGCTGTTCGTGCGCCACCTGTCCGGCGGAGGGTTGTATCATATGCGAAAGCTCGATCGTCTGCAACGGGCCCACATTTTGTGAGTCCAATGTTTTGGGGCTACTTGATGGAGTTTGGTGTTTATCAGAAGGCTCAGGAACTTCTGTCGACGAATTAGAATCATGCTTCGTATACTTCAACTCGCATATCAGTATTTGACTGACCGTAATAAGCTTCAAATGCGGCAACGAGCGGCAGTGCTAGTAGCATCAGTGGTATGATCTGACCAAATCCGAAAGTGTTCTCTTCTGCGATCACCTGCTTTGGAAGCTTCATGCGAGGAAAAAGCAGTTGCAAAGAACCCCAAATGAGACTCAGCAAGACCCAAAGCAAGGGCGCCAGGAACGAGGAGTACAGCTCCAAGCTAGCTAACGTGACGGCGTATGTAGCCAAGTAAGTATGATAACATAGCTTTTGTGCCCAGCTAGCTCTACGTTGGTGAGCGACGCGATCCCGAATATTCTTGACCTTTCGATCAAGAGCTTCTTCAAGTTTTCCAAAAAGCCGATCGCGTATGTTGCGTCTGAAGAATGCTTCGCTTGACTCAAAAAGCGCTGCAGCTCGCGCAATATAGCTTGAGATCAGAAGGGCATAGGATAGGCCCCCATTCCACCTCCATCCATTCCAGTATTTCTGGTTCCAGAAGCAGGCCGATGAAACTCCGGCGCAATTTGGATTAGGGTATTCAGCAAAGTACAGGTTGCCTGTAATGATGTTGTAGTAATTCTGGCTCCCGGTTGGTGCAATAGCGATAAATAGCATAAGAAACAATATGAACATCCCAGCGACTCGTGAAAGTCGCAGTATGCTTTTCTCTCGCAAGTAATTTCGCAGAACCGAGAGCGTGATAAGGTGTGTACCAGATGACATCCATGCCAAGTATACGACCACTTGCCAATGGTAAACGTTGATTGAGCATCTCTTTGCATAACCCGCGGTCAGGATAGACACACCAGTAAGTATCTGCTGATCGCTAATTACGGATGTAAGCACGTCGGTGGCATATGTCTCCATAAGCCAAATCCTTACCTGAGTATAAGCACCACTTTTACAAGGAGAGGTCCCCATCGGTCTGATTGACGAGGCTTGATCCGAATTAGCCGTCGGTCAAGGTTACCCAACAGACTCTCGTCAATGTATCCGCAAGCGTATCCGATGGCTACCACAGTCCAAGTGACATAGGCGGATATGAGGAATGCGAGAATGACCTAACAAGGTATATCAGTGATGCACATAAGCCGTGATGGGCGATGAGTGAATACACCGAGTCCCGCAATATCTGGATCTGCCAAAATGGCTGGTGCTTGAGGAGGATTCGCGCCGAAGTCACCGAAATCATTTACACATTGATCATAAGACAAATTATTTTGAAAAGTGAAGCATTCCAAGTAATATTTTTGGTACAGGTCCATGAAGGTACAGTCTGAAGCAACGCACTTAGCCATTATTTTTGGGAAAAAGGAAGAACGATGTTGCGACGAAAAGGAAGGCATTTCAGCTACCTAGGTAAATCCGTCGTAGGCTCTAAGCCTGGTCTCTCTGAAACTGCTTACGGTGACAAGGGTTGGGTAGATGGCGCAAGGCTGAGGATTTGAAGGGTTGGTAATCGCCTCACGATTACCGAGGGAGTGGTCTCGTCGTCTAACCGTCTTACCATATGTAAGAAAGGTCAACTGTGATGAGATTATGCATTGAGGGCGACCAATTGTTTTCCCAACATCGGCTCTGATTTCCAACTTTTCATTTCAAATAAGGGGTATTGTCACGTACCCGTAGTCACCTTCGGCTTCAAGGACTTAGAAACCCTAAAACTAGGAACAATATCTACTCATGTAGAGAGTTGAGAAACGCAAAACTCGTCGCTTTTACTTCAAGTGTTATTAGTGTCTGCAAATGACCTGTATGATGTTCAATTTCAAGTCCTCTTGCCTGAAAGCCAAAACAAAAAGTCAAAGCCTGTTCGTGGCTAAGTATACATAGTATATCGTAAAAAATCTTGTATAGTGAGATTTCGTAAAAGATTAAAGATATTTGCAAATATGCGTCTTTATAGCGCTATATTAAAGAATTGCGCAAATTAAATACGAGATTGTATTTAAAATATCGTATTAAATCTTAAATCTTTTGCATTATTAAATAATATTCGCAATTGCTTTTATACGATTTCGATTAAATGTTATCGAAAGTCTTTTTATTTAATTAATTAAGATTCAATCTTTCAAAACAATATTATTATTTTTTATTAAATTATTTTTTTATAATACTTTTATATAAACAATTTCAAAAAAAGTAATATTTTATACAATTTTCTTCATTAACGTTTCTTTTATATTTTATATAAAAACGAAGTTAATTTTAATATAACGAATATATGCGCGATTTTAAGTAATAGCGATATTAATGTTAAATAAAATTTCGTTCGCAACGCAATTAAAAATGTTTATAAATCGTTTAACAAAATTTATACATTTTTGTTATTATTAATTGAATGTGATTATATAAAATCTTTTAACATTTTTATATTAAAAATATCTTAGATTATATATTATTTTGTCGCATATATTTAAATACAAGGTAGTTTCTAGCGAGCTCGAAGCGAGCCGCTTGTCGAGCCGATGCTATGTAAGGCAAGCGTAGCCGAAATATCACATAAGTAGGTCAAGCGAAATTCCGAAGCAAAAGAATCGCTGTTTGTGGTATGAAAGAATGACTCATTATTCTAGCTACGAGCATAGTCAATGAAGCCACTTGACTACTGTGCCAACGAGACTTTGAGCATGCAAATTCCATCCGAGGTTGGATACAGGGATTCGCTAAACACTAATATATCGGATCGTGTGTCGCGTCTCCGTCCTGAAGAGCGACGATGTATCCGCCGAATGACTGGGACAGAGTCTTGTTGTGCAAGTTTCATAGGCGCTTGCTAAGAGCGCATTGACGACATGCGTAAGGGCTATGTAACATCCAAGGATGACAAGTATCTCAGCATCATAAAGCCATTGTACAATCTCTCAAGGAAAATCTGCAAAAATGGCGCATTCTATAATTCCACCACTGATCATGATTTTCTGCCTCCTCTCTTTGGGATCAACGCTGTCGCTCCCCGCCTCTTCCTCCGGTTTGAGTCCGACGTTGTCATTGTCCAGTACTCAAGGCAACTCGACCGACTCGATTCAATCGCCCTCCGGCAATCTGAATGGATGGACATGGTTTTGGATTTCGGGTGATGGGTCTCAAATAGTGCCTGTCAATGGGCCGTAAGTTGACCTCATCCAACGCATCTACAGCTTGCAACCTTGCTGAATGCCAGCACAGCCGGGACAAACCGACAAATCTCACGGCGACCGAGACTCTCTTGGCTGCTGGAAACGGCCACTCATACACTTTCGGGTTCGCAAACTACCACGGAGCGGCAACCCCGAGACCGGGTCTCGCAAAGTTCCTCTTCGACTGCGAATTTGGCCTCTTTGGCCAGGTACCAGCATCGGGTCTGGGCGTGTGGACCCCATATCCACAGGGTAAGTATATTTGCAATGGAAACCTTCCCGGCATGGTTCGAATGAGCCTGGTCGATAATACTGTCGGCTGGAAAATGGCCTACCACGATCTCGCCTTTCTAATCAAAGTTCTCCATGACACCGAGGGCGTCAAGGACGAAGCTCCGTTCTTCGACTTCGAATTCAATTATACAGATGAACTTGGTAGTACTCCGTATCAAAGAATAATGAATGGAGAGTGGGTTAGAACCTACAGTGGTACTACGGCGACAAGTGCCCAGTAGTGTGAACGGTAGCCATGTTGAATGAGTGAGTGATGGAAAATTGCGTTCGCCGGGTGTGAGGCGGCTTTTTCATGTACAAGTACGAGGTCTGTATACACACAACATAACCTCATGGCCCGTCAAATACGAAAATCAGTTCAAAGAAGCTCTCGTGGATTCAAAGAGAAAGGATGACCTGATTGAAGGCTCAAAGCCTAAGAGCCTTACTCAGAGCCACCTATTGCGTGCTCCTGTTGAGAAATGCCATGTTCTCCAGCCTAATCCAAACTTGCGAGTTCAAGTGTCGCTAGTGAAAAGAGCATCGCCTCAGCGATGAGATCGAGTGGTGAAGAGCGAGGTCCTATTCTCATCCCAACTTGACGCCAGTCGATCAGAACATGATATTCAAATTTTTGGTGTTGGCCCTAGTTCCGGCATCAGGTGCGCCCCATTCTTGCGAATAGGTCATCAGGTATTGTTGAATCACTACGCTGACCTTCCCAAAAGGACACATGCACAACCAGTGACCTTGATCCGCCATCGTGAGGGCACGGTCACAATGACATCTATTGGGGCTTCCTACCGGATTCCGCCGCCCGTAATCAAGATGGGTACTGTCGAGGGAAAACTGTCAACGGAAACGTTGGAAAGGATCCAAACTCGTAAGTACTCTCCACACTGTGTTCGAGCCCGATACTCACCGAGTACTATGCAGCTACGGATAGTATTCTTCGATGGAATTGTTGCCACGTTTTAGTTGGCAGAGAGCGAGGGCGATGTCATCGCATTGGGAGCAGTCTTCGTACTAGCTATCATGCCTACCGGCGTCGCTTAGTCCTGGACCACCTCTACCATCACGGTTCAGATCACCAACGTCCTCGAGCAATTCACATCCAGCGGAGTTGAGGTGTAGCTTTGCTTTACATACGAGATGGATTACTAGACTCAAATGGGAACATATCCTGGAGGCATTCAATGCTCCCCTCATACTTCGGCAAGATCTCATCTCACCAGGAAGAGCGTGATGAATATGCAGCGCAAGCCCAATCCTTGCGCGGCACTCGCTCACAAACGAGGCAAACCCTAAAATCCTCTTGTTCTGGTCCCCCAGTCAATACAGCGTCATCGACCTCGCCGCCTGGTGGTCCGGTGCCATTTACGTGGCCTTTGTCGACATAGACTGGTACCTAAATCTAAGTACCAGCCCCACATTCGCCAGTCTATATGGCGAATTTTGCAATGGCTTTACTGCGGAATATAACCATTGCAGTGTCATCGGTAGGATCGCTTATATAAGTAACCGTCAAGCTTGTCCATGTATCCCATCTCCCCATGTCCGATGCCCGGGGATCTCGTTTGCTTAGCAAGAATATCAAAACTCCCTAGTCTTCGCAAAGCCATGGCTTTCCGAGATGAAGTTTTACAACTAGATACTTGGGTTTCATGTCTTCAATCTGCTTACCAATAAGGATGGCATCGCTGACAGGTTCTTCGTAACTTTGCTTGTTGTTGAATTGTAATGATCTGTCAAATAGGGATTTCGGTAGCGTAACCTGTTGCCCCTGAAACGAAAACCTCAGCACGATATGGGATAGCATGCTCTAAAGAAAAGCTTTGTGCCGTAACATCGGCACTGTTGGAAGGATACTCGATTTGATTGTCTATGGAGTGATTTTTCGATCTAGAAGTATCGGAAGATAGTCTACTCGTACCAAAAGTGTGCTAGTCTCTGATTCACCATAGCCGTGCTAAATTTTCATCAGGCAAAAGTCCTAGAATCCGTCAGCCAGAAACAAAAAGAGAAAAGGCGGGTGCCTGAAACAATTATACACCCACGCGGCCTTAGGACTCCTTTGTCAACGCCGCTAGGAGTCCCGAGTCCTCCCACCCTCTTGCCAAGAAGCACCTTCCTCTCGCCGAAGGAAAACGAAAAAAGCCACCCCCGCCCGCCCTTGCCAACTCTTTCGCAATCGGCACGACGATCCCATCGCTCTTTACATATCTGCATGCAGCTGAATGGGTTTTGTTTCCCCGTCGAAAGAAGGAATCACAATCTTTGACGCAAGCCATCTGCAGCCCACTCGCGTGCATGGCGCTAGAACGACCTAGACTACAGCTGCGTGTGTGGGAGCCCGGGAGAGTGGTACGCCTCGGGCCGTGTTCTGATAGGTCGCGCTCTCCAGTCCTACCTTGCGCCACGATTGTGGTACCCTCCATCGAAACTCACCTCATTTGGCAGGGATCACCGAAATGAGGACGGTGGGATTTGCGAGGAAAGCGAGGTCGTGGCCTTTTGCGTCGCCAGATGGGTCACATTTTCCGTACATTTAACGTTACAGCCACCGGCCAACTTTTGGCAGGCGAGAGTTTCTTATGCCCATAAGAGAAGCGGAAGGGGAAAAAAAAGGTAATTCGTGTGGATGGGTTCCCACCGTGTATGTATGTAGCTTTCTGACCACGTGAATATTTTCCCTAGCCAGTCCTCCTCCGATGACATGGCGACGACGACCCGTACAGCATCTCTTCAGGAGACCCAAGCTCCGAAACTGTACGCGATCTTCAGCATCTTCTTCGCCCTCCCGCTCATTGCCGTGGCACTGCGCTTGGTCGCCAGGAGAGCGTCCAACTTGCGACTCTGGTGGGATGATTGGCTCATCTTAGTCGCGACAGTAGGTACACTTCTTGTAGAAGCAGTACCAAACAGCTGACGAGTCAAGGTGATAGTCATCATCAACTTTGCCTTTTTGAACGAAGGCGAGTCTTGGATTTTTTTCCTCAGAAGACTTTACATCCATCCCCTGAGACTGACTGACTGAACTGACTGACTTGGACCGCGCCAGCTCTGAACAACGGCGGCGGCCGACACGTCCAAGCGGTCGCGAACCCGGCCCGGCTCGAAAAGTTCCAAATCTACACCTACGCCAACGAGATCGTCTACGCCCTCATGGTCGTCTGCGTCCAGTCGTCCATCCTCTGCCTCTACCTCCGCATCTTCGGCATCAACCGGTCCTTCGCCCGGACCGTCCACGTCGCCCTCGCCCTCGTCCTGGCCTGGGGCGTCGCCACCCTCGCGACCTCCGTCTTCCAGTGCCGCCCCGTCGCCGCGGCCTGGGACAAGGCCGTCCTCATCCCCGGCGGCGGCCACTGCATCGACCTCCGGACTTGGCTCATCGGCACCAACGTCCCCCACATCGTCATCGACTTCTCCATCCTGCTGCTGCCCCTGCCCCAGATCTGGCGGCTGAAGCTCTCGACGGGCCGCAAAATCAGTCTGAGCGGTGTTTTCCTCGTGGGCGCGTTGTGAGTGGTTTTTTTTCCCTACCTACCTACTCTACCCTACCCTACCCCGTGCGCCGAGTGAAATGGCAGCTCCGATGTCTAATACGATGTTGGAAACAGCACCTCGGCCGTGAGCATCATCCGCGTCAACGCCAACGCCTCCATCGCCATCGACGACCCGACGTGGGACTACGTGGCCGTCATGATCTGGTCCACCATCGAAGGCAACGTCGGCGTCGTCTGCGCCTGCCTGCCCACCCTCGGCGCCCTCGTCAACCATCCGCTCCGGCGCGGCCCCTCCTCCTCCTCCTCCTCCTCTCCCGCCTATGCGCTCTCCCACCACGAGAGAGCCGCCAGGATGCCCCACCGCTCCCTCGAGTTCAATCGCTTGGATGAGGACGTCGCGGGCCTCGTTCCCAAGCGAGCCGTGCTGGTCGAGAGCGATATTTTTGTGGAGAGGGAGAATGGGGATCTGGCGGTGGGGCTGGATACTTTTTGTGTTGGGGGGGATGGGGGGGGGAATAGGGTGTGAGATGTTTGGAGGAAGGAGGGAGGGCTTGGTGGATATGGGTGGCTGCATCTCGAGGGTATGGGATACCTCTGGCGAGGGATGGAGGGAGGGAAGGAGGGACCCGTCATCTTGACACGCCTTGGGTGAGGAGGGGTTTCGGGACAAAAGCTTTTGGATCTGGAAACAGGGTTGGGTGCTTGGTTGTGGGAAATGCTGCATGGATTGGACAACACGGCGAGCCGACAGAGCTCTACATTTCTTATTCTGAATCAAGTGTATAATCATGGGATGATATCGACCCCAGTCCCTCTGAACCTGTGCAAGGGGTCGCCACTGGAGTTCACACACAAGTCACGCTCGCGCTCCTTCGTCCAAGGTTCTCTCAGAGGCCGGCCCCGTGCGCTCCACAGTCCTTGTTTGTCACACGGCCTTCCACAGCACCTCGATAACGCTCATGGTGCTCCCCTCTGGCCGGGAAATGTTGTGCAGACGGAAGCGCCCGTCGGCCTTGTCGAGTAAACGCAGCCAGTCGGCCCTTGTCCGCTCGGCGCTGTTGAAGCAGGCCGCCATGATCATGTCCAGGTTCCTTATCCAACGGACGTTCGTCAGTCAGTCACCATCCTTGTTAAAAAAAAAAAAAAAACTACATCACTGATTTGCAGCAGGATAGACGTACGGGCCCATTTTCTCCGTCAGCCGTGTCTCTGGTGTATCCTCCAAAACGTACTCGTAGATGAGGATGCGGGAGCCGTGGCGCATCGTCGGGCTCAGGTTCTGCAGCATCTTGACGCAGTACGGATCACTCCAGTTGTGCATGATCCAGCGGAATAGGTAGATGTCGGGGGGGCTTTGCAGCGTCTGCTCGGTGAAGAAGTCGTGGGCCATGAACTCGATCCGTCCTTGAAACTCCGCCGGGAGCGACGCGCGGCCCTGCTCGACGGTGCCGGGGAGATCCTGCACGATGAAGGTGATGTGCCGAGTCGACCTGGCCAGGAACTGGGAGACGCTGCCGTTGTTGCCGCCCACGTCCACCACGGTGGCGCCGGGGCGGTCGACCGAGGCCCAGTCGAAGCCCGCGACGAGATGCTTCAGGTCCCAGCTCTCGCCTTTGGTGAAGAAACGCATGCCGGAGCCGAAGCGCCTCGCGCGCTCCGGGTGCTGGCCGAGGAATTGGTACATGGACACGGCGGTTTCGTTCGCCATGCTGAAGGCCGACTCGTTGGGCTCGCCCGAGTCGCCGTAGCGTTTCAGGGCTTCGATGACCCTGCCTGCCGTCGGCGCGAGCTCCGAGGCTTCCAGTCCGACGGCGTCGAAGAAATCGGGGTCTGTGACCATCATCCGCGAGGCTGCGGTGTGGCGGACGGAGTCGGGAGATGCTTCTGCGAAGATGTGGTTTCCCATTGCGTGGCGCATGAAACGCCGGACCAAAGGCTCGGGCAGGCCGCTTCTTGAAGAGATGTCCTGGTATGTGGTGGAACCCTCGATCGGGACGGCTTGAGAGAGCTTGAATTCATATATCACTCGTAGTGAGAGGAGGTCGGTCCACTGTGGGCATGCTAGTAGGGGCATTCGGTCTGTGATGGTGGGCTGAGAGGGCGTACATTGAATATGATCTCCATGGAGCTGCCCACGGGGCCTTGAGACAGCTGTTTCAGCGTCTGGGTCGAGTCGATGAGTGCCTTTCTCGTGGACTCGAGCTCGGATGGCAGATCTGCGAGGCTGTCATGGTCGAAAGACGTGGCGCTCAAGTGCTGGGAGGAGAGGTGCTGGTCGAGACGCTTCGCGTTCGCAAGTATCTCTTCGGCAAGTGATGTAAGGGATCCCATTTTGAAGAAAGGGAAGACCAAGGCGTAGCAGAGCAGCTCTGAGGAAAAGCAGGCTGAAACAGGAATGCCCAGGACACAGCTATCTCTGGTAGCAATGTGTAACCTAGGCTTGAGCCCGCATAGAGCATGATGATGCTTTCATTGACATGACGAGCCACGAAGCTCAGTTACTGCTACTGTCGGAAGAGTGGGGCCTTTAATCGAATGTCCTGACACCCGGACGCACGCCTCCTATTTCCCCAGGTGCATTGGCTTAGCGCTCATGTGAGAAAGGGTGGGCTTAGCATGATTTGGAATAGAAGGCATCTCATGTGTGTACCGAATACATGTGCACCTCCTCGGATTGGTTCAAGTACCCGCGGGCTTGGAGAAATCCCCTCCCACCCTTACCTATTAAAGCAGTCCACTTCGCTTCCTGCAGTTTCGTCTGAATAATTAGCAACTTTAACCTGCATTGCAGAAGACCCCTCATCATAGCAAACGAATCGTCTTTCTTTTTCCTTAAAACGCAGCAGCTCTGATATGCACCGAAAGAGTGTCTCGCAGCTTTCGATATATTCGAGTATCAATATCTCTGAGAAGTTTCTCGCAAGCAGAAAATAAAACAAGTGTGACTAGTAGTTAGGGGAACGAAGACATCTTCAGCTAAGTCAGGGAGTCTTCGACCGAGAAAATGTTTCCCGTCTCCTTTCTTTCTCATCACGCATGTGTTCCTCTGATATACCCATGAATCCGATCTGAATGTGTGTACACGTACTATTGGGATGGTAGTCATTTCGTAAAGGCGTGAAAATCACGGCCTCTGGACACAAGTCCACAAAGCAAGCCTGTCGAAGAAGAGCTTCATAGAGACTTTTGAGCTTTCGGTATTTTCTGTAATCAGGCCATCTGAGATTTCTTCTCAAAAGCGCTGGCCGCCAAACAATTGGGTGACCGAGTGATAATCATGGCATCATTCCAACGTCAAGACTTGCGGGCACGCCACCGGGAACTACCACGGTCTCGGCACTCGCACTTTCAAATCGGCCCCATGCCCGACTGGGGCTAGCTCATCTTCCACAAAAAAGATCTGCGTCTCGTACGCTCGCGGCCCTCAGAAAATTTCATAGCCTATACGCTGGCGACAGCATTTCAAGCTGGGACGCTTAAGGCTTCGAACAATGTAAATCCCTGCCTTCAGACAGGACCCGAACCCTCGCATTGAAAATGGTAACAGTGACTAGATGATGGAGCAGTAAATTCATCCTATCGAAGAGATGTGACCGCTTCAGATTGCCCGACGCCGGGACGTAGAAGCCAAGCAAAGGGGCATTGTCTAGGTTGTCCGATCTCCGCGAATGCACTCGTGCCGGTAGAGCATCTACCAATACCGCATGGTCTTTACAGCCCGCCGAGGTCCCATTATCCTCTTCAACCACATCCAAATCCCACATCAAGAGGGCACATTATATAGCCCCCGATACGCCAAACATAAACGGAGATGTTTTCATCATGCAACAGACTCGCCAGGCCAGTTGTCCCTTTGAGGTCGGGAACGGTGAATTCCTGGCTAAGTAATGCACAGCTCCAAGTGCAGTACCCAGAAATTCTAACAGAAACGTCATGATTCATGTTCTTCGACTACCATCCTCATATAGATTGGCGAGGTGCTCTGGGTCCTTATATTACTTGGTGGCATCGGTGATGGATTGTGGCGGTACCAGAGATTGCCGTTCTCTGGGTCGTGCGCGGAAGAGTCGCCAATTTGAGGATGATGAGAAGGGTTGCCGTTGTTGGCACCAGAACGTGGTTCTGCTCCGGGACGACATTTTGCTGCCGGAATATTAAATGTTATGTAAAGTAACCCTCAGTAGCGTATGAATTGAATTTCGATTCGCCGACGAGGTAGGGTTTCACCCAACCTCTGCTTGAGTTCTTCGACTCGAGCGTGCTGTTGTGAACTTTAGATATCTTGCCCATTTTATTTTTTGTCGATTGTATATAGCTACTCTTAGCATAAGTTGATAAAGTTCTTGTGGAATGAAAGTTACATACCTAACATCCGCTCTTATGTAAGACTCTTCGACCATTGAGATTTTTCCGCAACCCCATCAATTCAGTGGAGAAGAGATCGATAGAGTATGGTTGACGTTCAAATGAAGATACTCGGTGTAATGCTAGCTATCCAGGCTTCTTTCTTTTCCCTCTCCAAACCTGAATTCTAAAACTTCCTGATGAATTCAAATATTCGCTCGGCTGCAAAGTACGAAGATCAATGCAGAAAGTAAATACAGAAGTCTGAAAATATTAATCCAAGAGGAGAACAGACTCCTTTATGGTCCAATAATGGATGTAATAAACGATCTGTATCAGATCCTTCAACACGACAAAAGCTCATCAACTCGCATAGCAATTTCACTCGGCGTTTGCTTCACGGGGTCGATCGAGCAGAGATCCAAAATCCAACTTCGACCATCTCTCGTACCCATTGAGTTCTTATTCCCCTCCTTTGCCGATTTAGTCAACTAGAAAAGATCAAAGACGGGGCAATGTCGTACTCTACTATGCCTTGTCGTTTTCAGCCCGCATGCCAATCACGATCTGCAAATCAGCGTCCGAGACAACAATGAATGATACTTACAGATCGGCGGCAATCAAAAGCAGCATACAGCTCGCAGAAATGTGATACCACCCAACAATAGCAGGGCGCTGATGGCGACGAGACTACAGACCCCCCCAGCTGTCTCTGGTCGTCCAAGTCCACGGCGATGGGATGAAACCGTGAAGCACTAGCCGTTATGTATTCATAATCCATCCCGATCAAGATCAAGGTGGTATACCTACCTCTGAGCGACTGTTCACGTTTCCAGATAAATCAAATGACTAGCGGGATAGGTCTTGTACGTAGTATCATAGGTCCTTATGTGGGCACTTGCTCGTGAAGGTTGAGGATGGCTGAAACTCGGCAAGGCAAAAGTCCGGAAGATGGTGAGCTCAAGTCGCATTTGGCACATTATGTATTGGGGAGCGGTCCTCCCTTTCTACTAGTGTATCATTCAGGTTGCATGTAGGTAGAAATGTCGATCAAGCAAGGGTTTCTGATTCCGAACTCACCTCGGAGACTGCTTCGGCGCTACCGCCTGGCGCCGTCGACTGGGTTCCGAGCACCAAATGCAAGTCATGCTACTATGGCAATATAATCCCACGGTTCATTCTTCTGCGATGGTCTGACTGGTTCTCACTGCTGTGCAAGCCATGCGTGCTCTTGTATGTTCATCTGGTCGCTATGCGAGCCGATGTTGTATCTCGCCCATGGTTCAGTCTCATATAGCGTTCAATAGTCTTTCCAGTAAATATCTTAGTCCTACACAATAACAGACCTAGGCGAGTAATTTTCTTACAATGTTGCGCTTCTGTAGAGTATCATTCAATATACCTCCGATCAGGAAACTCCATCCTTCCGGTTGCAGCTCCCCCTCACCAAAAAAAACCCCAACAGCGCCAGCATCTCGGAGGAAATCCAACATCATTCAAACGCCTGGATCGAGAACGGCTTCACGTTGGATCCCTTGACCTTTCCTTCCGCCTGCAAGACGCTGGTTGCGTTCGCGAGCGCGCCCTCGTGAAACAGGGCATAATCTGCAAACACGTCTCACACGTCAGCAACTCCCACCATCCCGAGCCAAATTGCAAGATCTATTTTTTTCTTTGAAAGCGGGGATATGCACATACTTGTTGGATGCCCTGTGGAGCAGGCGTACACGCTCCACACCATGGCCGTCTCGTACTTGAAGATGGACTCGGCCTCGATCGTGTTCCAGTAGCCGGAGAAGGAGCCGTTGCCCGTGGGGTATTCGACGGGGCCGAGCAATTCGTATTTCTGGATGAATGAGCCGCTGGGGCTGGATCGGAGTTCGGTCAACTGTTTGTAAGGAGTCGGTAAGCAATGAGTGACTTTTATAAGGGAAGGAAGAAAATGATCAGGGGAGATGTTTCGTGGTGGGAGGTATGAATGGAAGACTTGCCTCTTCTGTGATCGTTATGGCGCCTACAGAAGTAGGTACGTGGTTGCTACGTGTAGAGCCAGGTTTATTGTCGGGCCCATGAGTGGCGAAGGGCACAATGCCAAGCCAGGCGGTTTTGAAGACTATGATGATATGTGTGAGCGTCCATTCCGCAAAATTCTATTCGAGGAGAGAGCATTTAGTGGACGGACAGTCGGAAGTCAGAGCCATGACATCTGTGGCTGCAGCGCCGATGACCGCAAAGGTGACGGACTCCTCATAAGATGTACCGGAGGGACAGCTGCAGGGCGTGATGGAGGTGGAAGAGCAGGCTGGGAGGGATGCTGCGAGCGCTGCTGGGGCCAGGAGGGCCAATTTGACGAGAGGTGCTGAGAGCTTCATTATGATTGTGGGATCAGAAGTGAAAGGAGATGGGGTTTGTGAATGGAGTGTTTGTTGTATATCAAGGAGCTATGAAGAGAGAGCAAATGGAGAAGAGGGCATGTTCGACATTATAGCCATAATTTGACATGGCTAGAACGGACTGCAAAAGAGGCATGATTTGTAAGTCTAATGTCAATAGAGCCACCATGGCTGGAGGCCTGAGTAAGCTGAATAAGACGTAGGTAGCTAGAGCGGCGCCTGGCATCTGCACACATGTTGTAGATTCAATGATGGATTTATTGTCAGCTTCTCATCTTCAGTACCGTATAGGAACGGGCAGAGATGACATGGGATTCGGGAATATAAGGGATTTAGCCACTATTCGTGACCCCTGGTTCTCGCGTGGCCAGTCTCAGCCGCGTGACTGTTCCTGAACGCCCTTGTTTTGTGTGGGACTGTGCCGTACCTGAGAGATACGCTGCGGCCAGAAATGGCAGGCCTATGCGGGTCGGGAATAAGGAGAATTTGGACCAATCTTCTTCCATCCGTCCCATCACTTCTACCAATACGAAAATCAACGAACCGCCTCATCCATCGGCATCCTAGAATACTGCTTTGAGGATATCGGGTTACGAGCCGAATGCCAATGAAGCCTGTTGAAAAGATTCCATTCCATGGCACTCGAGACTGAGGAGCTGTAGAGTACAGTCACCCTAACGTCAGGCTGACATGCTGCTTTGAAACTTCTGAACGGCAAGGGAAGGAGAAGCTCGTGTCATGGTCGTACTATTGGCTTCGTGTATCAGAGTAGCGATATGAAAGGGAATGTGGCACTCTTTGAACTTGTGCCTAAATGATTTTCCTTTGGTACCATGGGTGGCGGATTGGACTGATCATCAAGGGTGTGGATGGTAGAAGTCGTAAGAGATATGGATAAGGTATGGTGCGCCCGTATATAGCATGGATCGAGATCCCTGTAGCACCAGTAGTGAGGTAAAGAGCAATTTGTAAGCATATTCACAACACGTGACAACTCATGCTCCCTCTCGCTTTCTCTTGATTTCAAATCGCCCAAGGAACATGGAGCTGCCCCGCCTCACTGGTCAGCGGTTCCTGAGGCTCTCTGAGTAGATCATGCAACTAGTCAGCTCACTACCGAGGCCCGGCCTGAAGAGCTGATGGCATTCGGGGTCGCGCATCTTCTGCCCTGCAAAACCCAGATCCCACATGTCTCACATGGATCCAGGAATGGGATGCCACGTGCGTTGGACCATCAGTCCTAGCCTGTGGTACCTGCAGTCAGCCCCGACTAGAGCAGCAAAATATGAGCATGGATCGCAACTTTGTACAAATGGGACGCATGTTGCGAAGCCCTAGCCCTTAGCTTGCTGCATCTGTTCAAGGGTTTGGGCACCAGATTTTCCGAGTGATATGAACTTTAACATCTCTATGCTTCAAGTCTGATGCTCAGTTGATTAAGTAGAAGTCGGAGATCTAGCGTCTGTATTTTCAGGCCCTCTATCTTTGTGGTAGAAGAAGACACGTGTCGATAGAGACCTCCAGTGCGGGCCTACACTAGTATGTTAGCGTGTTACATAAGCGACTGTACGCAAGCACCCGAGTTGTGCAACTTGCTCGCAATGGTGAGCAACTCGTGCAACATGAGTAACCCTAACCCTTCCCTTCACTCGTACCGCCACTTCAGGATGGCTTTGAGATAGGGGCACGGTCCCTCAATTGTGGTGGTTCCGCCTCAAGCTCTGCTCGCTGCCCAATTTCAATTAGTGTTACCACCCTCGCCTCCCTCCACCTGTCTCACTGTTCCTGGGTATGCCTAATTGTCTGACTGATAATCTCAGCCATTCGACAGGATCTAGAGCAAGAATATAGTAGAGTGTTTCTCTATGGCTTAGCTTATAGAGATGCATCATGAATGTGCAAGGCTGACAGGATTTCAGGCAACCAGGCGTACGGAACTCTCCTTCTCCGCCCCACATCCCAGCAAACAGTAAAATGAGTCTGACTTCCAAGATCCAGTCAGTGACTGTCAAAGAGGTCCACAAAGTGCTTGAGCATATCGTAGAACATGTATCAGAAGACTTACCAGAGGGACAGGACAAATCCTCTTTTGCAAGAATCTCGCCATCATTCCGTGTACCACCTTGGCATGGGAAATGGGGCAAGTACTTTGCCGCCAAAGACCGTAACAAGTATATCATAGATTTTTGTGAGAATCTCCGAAGACAGGCAAAGGAGCCAGAAGCGCACGTTTTTGGCATCGACACGCTCTTGTCTTCATTGACGGAGTGTCGCGTCCGCGTTCGAGGACTACAACCGGGTTCTTTCGAAGATGATTTCGCACTTCGTGCCTACCAAATCTTGAAACGACTACCATCCAGACCTTTGGAATTGGTTGGGCTTCCAGGTAATCTCGACGAGCATTATTTTTGCCAAGACAAGACTCGGGGAAAAGGCAGCCCGGCGAGACCTCTTGGAAGTGGGACATGGGATTCACTGCGAGTCGCCGCTTCTTTGAGCACAAGCTCCATTCATATGGCCCTCTTCATCGTGATATCTGGATCAAATACGTTTGGTAACAATATAGGGGAATATCCGGACATTTTAGCTGAGCTTTTAGAGGCATCATCGGGCTTAGCATCTCACTGCACCTCGGACGCAGAGTACCAGCAGTGGTACATCGTGCGAGCTGCACTATGGTCTTCATGGCAACGTGGCCTGATGCTTTATCACTACGCCAATTTGAGGGATGCACTAGAGAGAGGGCTCACTGGTAGCCAACGGCTCAGGATCAGCCTCCGGAGCACCACCCCAACCCCCGGCCTATCCATTCATGAATTATCGAGTCTCCATGCTGCCCATGGAAAAGCTCGCTCCATGTGTTCTTGGGCATTCGAGCTCCTGAGAACGGAGCCTATTTGCCTTAGTACGGACTTTCGGACATTCCATCAGCGATACTCGCAGCTCTGGGGAAATGCTCCTGCTCGTTGCCAAAAAGGCTCACCGATGCCATGCGCTGGTAATGACCCAGATGGCTGTTGGAGATTCAAAGGGATGGTGATAAAGGACCAGTCTGCGCACGATTCTGGATGCAGACGGCGGTGCCCCAAGCTTCCATGGGACGAGTCTTCATACAGGAGTGTTTCGGGAGCACGAGCTGTGACTGTAGCACCAGGAAGGTCGAACGTCAAAAACCTTCATTTAGGATACTGCTCAGCTTCCGAGCGCACGATGGCCATCTCCCATGTATGGTCGCATGGGCAAGGGGGTAGACCCCATGTGGGAGTGAATGGCTGCTTGCATCGGCGATATGTGGAGATAGCTAAACAATTGAGCTGCGATTCATATTGGTGGGATTCAGCATGTATCCCCGAGGACCACACACTGAGATCTGAAGCAATTCAGAAGATTAACAGTATTTTTTCCAGCAGCAAGGTCATCCTAGTATGCGATAAAGACCTTATGAGAATCAACATCTCGGGTTTGACATTGCAAATTAAAGAGTCGATATTGGCTACAGTCTTTGTTTGTGATTGGAACCTACGGGCGTGGACTTTCCTCGAGTCTGTAAGAGGTCGACATAACATTCACCTGCTGTGTAAAGACAACAGGACCATTTCGTTCCGCAAAATTGTCCAAGACGTATTTGAATGTGGCAGCATTGACCTAGCGATTCTCAGCTTCATTGTTCCCCACATGTTGCCAGATCATGTTAACCAATCAGGTTTTTGGGGCAGAGAAGAGGTTGGCCAAGTTCTGAGCTACCGACCAGCCAGCAGGAAGGGCGATGAAGTCGTCATCTGGAGCCTTCTGGCCATTGAGGAAGCCGAAGATTCACCGGAAGAGCTGTGGCGGAACAAGCTACGTATCGACAGTGAATCCGTTCATACCGGCTTCCTCATGTCTAGTGCACCTCGACTAGGAATAAAAGGTTTAAGTTGGGCACCATCTACGCCCTACTTCAAGTCGCTACCCGAGGGTCCACCCACAGGAGTCTCGTCGTTCCGTGCCTTTGTCAGTACCGAGACTTGGCCAGGCACGATTACTGACCAAGGACTGCTGGCAGCTTGGCACGTATACGAGTTCGATACGTCAGAGGCCAGTCAGCCCGATGCTCAGAATACGATGCTCAAAGACAGTCAAATGGGTATACTCAAAGAGATTTGTACACTGTACTTGCAAGACTCCACTTGGGGAGCGTTACTCCTACCTATGTCAAACGTGAGTACGTTTGAACAAGGTAGAGAAACCTCAACCAAATACAATGGTCTGATTAGGGGAACACTGGTGGCTGTCCTTGGCTGTAGTTGTATCTCGAGACCCTCGCAGAAGCCAGCCGAGGATCGAGGGTGGACGTGGAAGGGTGTTTTTGAGTGGAATGAGAAAGTTTCTCTCCCCGCGTTCAAGGAAGAGTCTGATTTCTTGATCGAATGAATGATTTGGATACGGCAAGAAAGCTCTGATGTCCGTGATCCAATATCTTGATCGTATGATCGTGTAGTCTCGTAGAAGTTAAAAGGTAGCAGACGCGTGACGCGTTGAGATTATCAGCTGCATCGTGAACGCCAAGGTTTCTAAGGCTGATGTCTTGGTAAGGTAAGCTATCGGCGGAAAGTGCCCTACTAATAAGCCTAGGCCTCGGAGTAGTTATTTGAGTGCATTACATAGAATTATTGCGCTCTTGGGACTTATTTTGGGGCGGCGAAGAAAAGGAGTAAGCAGCCACTTGGTGCCTCATCCGAAGCTGTCTTAGGTGCATCGTGCAGGCAACCTTTCCGACACCGAGAGCTTGGCGCTAGAAACCCCAAGCGTTCAGGAGTTTTGGTGCAGACCCGTCACCCGTACTCTACACGTCCAAGATTACGTCTTCAAGACTGAATCTCTCATTCGTTGGCGCCTCAGTACTACGTCTCTTGCTGTGGAGCAGCGATGAAACCAATCGGTCCTCGTCAGCAATTTAGTTTTGAATCTGTATTAATTTGTGTTGAAGATCTCCAGCATCTGAATACTGAAAGTGCATTCGATGGACTTGAAGAAGGTGAAAAGCGATGGCAACTCAAAGAGTTCTGCACCAAATTGATTCTTGCGGTCAAACATCCTTCGGAACACCTGCGGCAACTGGACGCCCATTTCTCGCAATTACTTCCTGGTGCTCTCAAGCAGCACCCAGGCTTGGTATCTCCGGATCACATCACAGGTGGCGATAGCCGGACCAACAAAGCAAAGAGTCTGCTGGCTCGCTTTCCGAAGGTGCCTCAAAGGCTGTTCACGTTACCTTTGAATAACTCAAGACTCATCGCGAAGCGTGGTACCATCTGGGATGGGATCAAAGACGGACGGTGGGCGAAGAAGTACCTGGTCCCAGAGGCACGTTCCCTCTTTGCACTGGCCTACCAGGACGATGCAGAATCTGTCATGCAGCTCATGACAGACATGCAAAATAATGCGTGGGACAACCTGTTCGTAACATCGTTCATCGACACAAACAACAGTGTCTTCCTCTTGAAAGTAGCCGAGTTAGGTCATCGGCCAGATCTCGACTTTGCGCGAAGTTTTTGGCGCTATGTCAAAACACTAGGGGAGCTCGTTGACGAGTATGATGGCTTGGTTGACTCTGCCAAATTCGGGCTCAAAGAGCCTTTTGAAGATCCTGCCCCATCAGTCCAAGCGCTGAAAGCAGCACTTTTCCCACATGAGGCCGATGATCATGAGCAGAGCCTTAGCGTCTTGAAAGCCTTTCTGTGGTCGGCATGGCAGCGCTCTATAACGCTCTACTTCCACTACGTGATTGGGGTTCAATTATGGTTGGGATTCTCGTCTACGTGGAGTTCGCTATTGGCTGTAAGAGGTGTGCGCCGACTCATTGACCTTGATGCAGAAGACTATCGCGGCGACAGTACCCAGTATCTTTGCAATTGGGCTTTTGAGCTTCTGAGGACAAACAGGACCTCACTCGCACTCGATTTTCGGCGTATGATCCATCTATTTGATAATCATTTCCAAGGGCTAGAGGGACGCTGTATCAAAGGTTCCGAATTGGCATGCAAAGGTGACTTGCCGGAATCTTGTCAAAGATTTACGAGTGCGGAGGCAAAGTCTCAGTGTTTGCATGCTACCAATTGTGATGGAAGCTGTGCTAGAATTCGATGGAGCGAAACTTCCTACAGGCAATGTGAGAGTCCGCGAGCAGTCATGATTAATGAAGATGATGACTTCCTCAGCTATTGCAAAGCCTCGTCAAGCACCATGGCTATCTCTCACGTTTGGAGCCATGGGCAGGGTGGCAGGCCCGAAGACGGCATCAACCTCTGTCTTCACAAGCGATACTGCCACCTTGCCAAATCTTTTAGTTGCGCTTCCTATTGGATAGATTCCGCCTGTATACCAGATGACCATCAGCTGCGAAAAGAGGCAATAATGACAATCAACAGTATATTCAGTGACAGCAAAGTCACTTTGATCAGCGACAAGGACTTACAATCGAAATCCGTGTCATCTCGGTCTATGGAGGACCTCGAGACCTTGTTGTCGATTTTGCTGGTCTGCGATTGGGGTGTAAGAGCTTGGACTATGCTGGAAGCTATCCGTGCGAATAAGTCCATTCATATTCTATGTGCGGGAGATCAGACAATTCGGTTGGTGGATCTACTACGAACGGTCCACGATGAAGGTGCTGTTGATTTAGCTGTTCTCCTAGGAAGCGCACAACATCTGCTACCTTCGGCCGATTCAGTCTCCGCGAAGCCGATTGAAGAAGTTGGCCACCTTCTCAGTCAACGACACGCATCCCGGAACAATGATGAGATCACAATTTGGGGCTTGTTGAGCAAGCTCAAAGCTCCTAAAAATGTACTACAATTCTGGGAAGCTAGTGAGCAGGTCAACACAGCGTTCCTTATGTCTAGCGCTCCACGTGTCAAGGGGATTTATGGCTACGGATGGGCCCCTCTAACCCCCTACATCCGACCCCAGCGCCGAGAGGTGCAGTTGGATGAGAGCGGATTGCAAGTCTACAGCGTACGCTATCCCTCATACGATGGTCGTGGAAGCCTCAATGCTCGTATCACACCTCAAGGTCTTTGGAGCTTGTGGCTTGTGCATGACCTCGACCAGGGCACTATCTCCGAACTTTGTGACACATGCGTCGAAGAGATGATCCCAACTCAGTGGACTGACCGAGATATCGAAGAGCCTCTCATTGACGGGGACTATGAAACGGACTCGAAGATTTTTGAGCGCCCAGATTATGCCAACGCCTGTAAAGCTCTCAAGGCATTATCTTCCACGCCAGATTCCAAGGTCAGAATCATCAGACCTCTTTCAAGGGAAGGCACCGATCCATATTTAGGCAACGTTGCCCGAGGAGAGGATTTCATTATCCTGGTCGCCATTTGCGTCAGCAACAATTTCAAGGCCCTTGGGCATAGAGAATTCGATGAGTGGCAGTGGAAAGGGGTCTATGAATGGATAGATGACACTCACCCCGACTGGACAGTCAATGATATGCTGATCGTCTGACACTTGCTGAGCTAAGTCTAGTCAAAAATATGCTGCATGAAGTGTCTGAATATTGCTGAGGCCTTCGCAACTCCTTTTGGCACCCTAAGAACTTTCTTTCACATAGAGGCTCTCCGTTGCCTTTCCCTGGCTCAACTTGCATCGAATCAACCTTGCAGCCTCAATCGTCAGCTGGGTATTCAGTAGTACCCATGATCTATCCGAGGAACTTAGTCTCTGCAGATCAAGATCTAATCGACTTCTCATATCTGCAGAACGTTTCAACTCGTCCAGCCATACATTGATACGTGGACAAGGTGCAATAAGTGTTTCCATCCACGCAGCATCGCGAGCTTGACTGAGTGTGTGGATTGCTCCGATCATCGGGGTACGGCCACTGAATGTGAAGGTGTGTGCATCGACAGACACTTTCTCGGCCTCAAGCCATTGCCTTGCCATCTTGTGACCGCCAAACAGATACTGGAAACCATGGTTGACTATCAAAAGTACCACAAGGCAAACGCCATCAACACCTTTTTGGGCAGCGACAAAGGTCATGGCTAGCAACTGAAGGCCATGTGCCAGGCGAAAATAAGTCATCTGTAGTCGAGTTGCCGATGGGATTGCGAGCATTGTTTTGTTCAACAACCAATCTATCACGCCGCGGTCTCCCATGTACAGGTACCATGTCTGCGCATTTTCGTGGACCGCGCTCAGCATACAGGCGTCATGGTTCTCGTTACTCATCAGGTAACCGGACGGTCTCTTGACACAGAGGAACCTGCAGACAAGCTTGGATACTAGGCCATTTACTACGATCGCGGCGCTACCATAGGCCCCAAGCAAGCAAAGAAGTACCACAAGCCCAATCAAGATGAAATGATAGGCTATCTTTCCAGTACGAGACAAGATAAGAAGCAGTAGCGTTCCTCGGATGGTACGAGTGTGGTTGATGCGGCTCATACGGACGATATGGAGTTCTTGAGGACGGCGGAAGCAGGGTGCCATGCCAACTTTGCTCTGGACAAATGGTGCCGCGTTAGCAGCAGGTGCTGCACCAGGAGGATGACCTGGCTGGGCCAAGGTCTTTTCGGGCATTTGCGTTGCCGGGTGGTGCTTACGCAGCGCGTAATCGGTGATGATCGATATTGCCGATCCATTGGCACGTGTGAAGATGCTGCCCCAATTGACGTCCCAAACTCTGTGGGCTGATTCGCTGTTGGCATTTGCTCTGTCCAAAAAGTGTGGTCCATCTTGAAGCAATCTCCTCAATCCGTCCAGATAACCGAGCTTGGGAAACAATCCGACCGTGAGGTGACCTGCAAGAGCGAGTTCGCCAACCACCTGGTGCTCTTCGCCATGGTTCGCTAGATGAGAGACGAGGGGAAACAAGGCTGACCATTCGGTGATGATGGACGGGATATTAGATATGGAAAGGAAGGCTCTCAGGCCCAAGGTTCCGAAGTCGGTTGAATACGCCGACGTGGCCGACATGGAGTGTTGTGGGATAATCTCAGTAAAGCAAAAGCCGCGCTCATTACTCGATTGGCCGTCTCTCTTCTTATAGGGAAAGCCTGTGTGAGCACAGTCATGGCATGCATTCCTGCCTAACTACTCGTGGCCCCTGCCGTGACATTACAGCGTAGCTGCGCATTGTTGCCGTTCAAGTTTGAACACCAGCCCCCATGGACTGCACTGCCACTCGTGCGCGGAATCGCCGCTGAGCAAGGGCGTTTTTCATTTCTTGGCACTCGGTTCCATCGCGCGCGCAGCGAGATTGATCCAAATCTTCTCTCACTCTATCAAATATCGAATTGTAAGTCATACTACAAGAAGTCTAAAAAGAACAGAATCGCAAGAACAGGAACTTTGACTTCTCCGGACTACTGTTTTGCCTGGAAGGATTCGGTTCAATCATGCAGATCAAAGTGGCTGTGTTTTGGAAGAAGACTCTGCAGTGCAGTAATCAATAGGTGATTGCATAACCCAGCCATTTTTTCAAACCAAGGTTTTTTTATATATATATTGACAGCGCTGAGATCGTACCGATCAGGCGCCTTGTACACAGGCAGACATCGCCGTCATTCGATTTATATCCGATTTTCGCGACGATGCCCACCCCACTCACTGCCAAGGGGTTTTGCACACGCTAAAACCGGCAGGATCTAGGAACCTATGTACAGTAAAAGAGGTGTGCGAGGCAGTGCCAGGGACTGATTGACATTTGGGGGTTTTTTTCCAGGCAACAAGGCGGAAATTCCTACCTTTTTTTTCTTTTTTTTCCTCCGCTTCACATCCTTCCGAATCGTAGACCACATTCACAGGACTGTTGAACATGGTGAATGAAGAAAGGGGAGCAAGTGGGTACGCTCCGGTTTTTTTTATATTCCGACGATGCTCGATGATCGACTGTTTGATATATATCGGCCGGTTTCCATCAAAATGATGATCCAATTGTCAACAATTCTCCAACCCAATTTTGCCTCGGCGAATTGAGACCTAGCATGGCCGCGGTGCCGTTTCCGGCTGCGCCGAGAGACTGGCGCTCGCCCTAAACTACTCTAGGCCTCATAGGGGCTGCTACTTGTGAGAGCAATACGTCAATCCCTATGAGAACAAAAGTTGACCTCTTGCCTCCTCACAAGGACGTGGTTTTTCCAGGAAAGAAGCATCGCTCGAACATCTTCATTTGCACCAGATCTATGAACAAGTGGCCCTTTGTACGGATATAAAGAAGACAGCTGTGGAGCTAGAGGCTCGGACTCGCCACATTCGTCTACCCAATCTGACATTTCATTCGCTTCATCCCTAACCCTAACCCTCCATCTTGAACACGCTTCCTTGCTCGTTGATCCACCCATTCACTACGTCCTCACTCAGAATCCTATCAAATGACTGGCTTTCGCCCAGGACTCTGATGGCAGCGACCTCATGCTCCCCTGCGATCACCACTGCTGCCGTGATGCTTGCACCCGTGGGGCGCTGAAACCAATCGCTGCTTCCTCCGGCCGGCGCCATGTGCACTAGCACATTTCCGAGTCAGCATTTCCATTTGAGGATGAAAATTGGAGTAACGAGACATATGTGGGGAGTATATTCGGTAGTCAAAGGGGTATTTTGCTCCTACACATGACTAGCGACTCAGAAAGCAGTCTCAAACAGGAAGTGATAACCCCGAAAAGTGCCTTACATGTCGATTTGCAGCGAAGGTTTCCAGAGTCGAGAACCTCGAAAAGGTCGAATTCGCCACATCCGGATGTCCAGCTGTGGATAATGGAGGAGTCAGTATGTTTTGTTTGGGGCAATTGACTCGAGTAACATGGTGCTTTTGGAAGATCAAGTGGGGTTCTTGCTCTAGAGATAGATAGGGCTTACGACCCATGTTGCGGTACAAAAATTGAAGAGGTTGCCGTGAACAAACGTACCATGAGCACTCGGCGTTGGTACCGTATTGCGACGTCAGAGGTATCTGCGCGTTGAGAAGCCAAATGGCCGGCATGTCGCCGTTGAAGGTGGTGGAATTTGTGAGAGGCATGGAGAACTCGAGAAGAAAGACCTTCTGGGCGCCTGAGAAGCCATCTGGTCGCTCTCGAATTAGCAGCCGAGAGAGGAGAGACAGGGAAGGCGCGACCTACGGTATGCAACGCCTCCAGGGCGCGTGTACCCACAGCTTCCGGCATCACAGCTTTGGTCGGTCATGATGATCACTTCGGTGTCGTCTTCAATCATGGCATTTGAGAGTATCTGAGGCGAGGCGGCGCCAGATTGGCCGTTTGATGAGGCGTATGAAAGGGACGTTCCAAAGCTGTTGCGGTCGTTAGCATTCCAATTCCTCTTCATCATGGTTGAGGTTTCCTAACGCAGGTCCTCCAGCACTCGTCCCAGGAATCCCGTCCGTGCCGCCAAAGTGATTCAGAAATGTGAGACCGTCCGCTGTGCCGCTTGCTGCGTTGTAGTAAGCTTGGCGAGTCCAACCCTCACTAGTCGCTTGTGGATAAGCTGTGCTGGTCAGGCTGAAAGGTGACGAGGTCGTTGTAGCTGCTGAAGTAGAGCTCTGAGAAGTCATATCCGCGCCTTCAGTCACATCAGTGTCAGAAGTCGAAGCATTCGTGTCATCAGCAGCTCCCAATACAGGCGCGTCTTTAGCGACGCCAGGTCCAGCATAAACGTTCGTCCAGGAAACAAGCACGCCATCAATCGTAGCGGAAACCAAATCGCCAACCCCTCGCTTCGGGAGCTGGGGTTCGTCGATTTCTTCGACCTTGCCGTGGCGACTGTGAAGGTACTGATGCCCACGGTAATGGTGCACTGCTGAGGCTGCATGCCGTCGATAGTGGCTATTTGATTTGGTGCTTCGCTTCTCTTTGGCAATGGTTGTGGGTACATAGACGGCGACTTGCTTCAGCCAAGTGGGGCCGCGGATATGCAAAGAGAGCTTACGGAAACGTCTGATTAGCAAAACACCATCAAAATGTTCACACTTGCGGGTTTTAAACCTCTTCGTTCAAAGGAGACAGTGAGCCACTGTAATTATACCGCTCACTGCTGCAGATACCACTATCCGCGTCCATGTCCGTGATCTTGTCATAGGAACCGAAGCCCGGGAAGTCCATGTACGTGACGGCTGTCACCTCGGAGCAATACCAGTTTCCATTGATCTCTTGGGCCGTGCCCACTGCGCATGCTTGGGCTGTTACCCCGTTGAAGAAAAGAAGTGAGGGGATAGTAACCGCTGGAAAGGTACGCATTTTGTCGAAGAATATAAGAAGAACAAGTGAGTGCGATGGGATCGATGCCTTTGTAATGACTGTGGGAAAGTGTAGTGTAGGGTAGGGTCGAAATGTGATGTGGGCTTCATATGGGTACTTAGTGTGTCTCTATTTACACGCGTCTTCGGGTACCTGCATTTTTGTCGATCAATGGAACGCTAGCCTTTTTGATCAACACATCATGGTTATGCATCCCGACAATTGGTCCACATGCTGGGCGAGCAGCCGGATAAGGTGTCCAGACCGGTGGCTCAGGAATATAGACACACCCCCTTTTAAGCATTGCGATATTGTAATAAGAGGCACTGACGGCAGCTTAAAGGCTTCTTACCGCACAAGTGATCCACTCAAAGGGCCAGACTTGGACTTCCTTCACCAAAAATGCACACGTGGGTTGAACATATACCCACACAAAAGACCAATACTCCGGGAAAGGGACCAAGAATGATCTCCAACCTCAGTAGCTAAACACATCACCGAGAACCAGCACCTGGTCAAACTCCCCAGCACCGACAAAGCATCACACCAACTGATATCACCAAACCAAGCACTCGTCCAGCACCATTGACCGCAATCATCTCCCTCAAACCCCTTCCATCTCATGCCAGCATCCCAACAAGTTCTCCGAATCTCATCAGCGGAGATCACAGCATAAGATACAACAACGATTCTATTAAGATCCTCCCATAAGCAAAACACTGCGTCACACCAACCAAAGAAAACCCCCCCTCTCTCTCTGACTTTCATCACCGGACAACAAACATCCCCCCTTTCCTTTCCTTTCCTTTCCTTTCCTTTCCTTTCCTTTCCTTTCCTTTCCTTTCCTTTCCTTTCCTTTCCTTTCCCTCTATCCGACAACCCCCCCCACAACTCCTTCCCTCTCTCTCTCAAACCACTCAACATCCCACATCTCCAAACCCCTCAACTAGCACCCCCATTAGCAATATGTACTCGTTATCTTACGTTCCAAACAGCCCAAAACGCAGCCACAGCCCACACACGGCATATAAAGATTTTCATTTCCATTTCCATTTCCATTTTCATCCTCCATTTTCATCCTCATTTTCATTTCTATTTCCATTTCATTTCACTTCAATAAGCTTTTCACAATCTGTATTCTGTAGCTCGAGCTCGAGAGCGAGGTCTTGTTAAAGTAGAGAGAGAGAGAGAGAGAGAAAGGCAAGGATGGGTCACAAAAAAAAAATCTCCCGGATGGATGGATAGCAGCTTTGGTTCGTTCGCGGCTAGAGAGACCTGGATGGATATGGATATGGATATGGATGTGGGTGTCGGTGTGGGTGTCGGTGTGTGGGGATCGATGGCTGATGGAAAAAGGGAATGGGTATGGGGGAAATTGAAGTGGAGAGGAGATGCCGAGCTGGTCACGCAAAAGAGAGAAAGAGAGAGAGAGAGAGAGAGAGAGAGAGAGGGAGAGGTCATTTTATTTACCTATTTACTTTGGATGATCGAGCTGTCAAGCAACCAACTCTTCGCCAGCCCATCAATCTCAATCCTTCTTTGTTTGTTTGGCAGCTCGGCCTGCTGGTCAGTTCAGTTCAGGTCAGGTCCAGGACAAGGACATCCATCCGGTCATCAAAATGGCGTTTTTCTCTTTTTTGTTGTTGTTCTTGATGGTCTCTCAACTCATAGATTGATTGATAGATAGATAGATAGATGGATGAATGGAAGTCACAAGTGACAGCGGAGGCTTCAAGCAGGTCACACACAAACACTATACATTATGGGCGCACGGAGATGCAAAGTAGTAGTATTTTAGACACACACAACGCACCAAGCCAACCGGCTAAATGGACACGGACACCAGAGTTTGCGCCAGCGTACTACTCCACGGAACTCTTGGTCGTCACATTTTGAACAAGGCAAGGCCAGGTGTCCATTCAGCCCCCCCTTCCCCCCTGGTGGGGGAGCGGTCGCAATAAGAAAAGTCGAAGATATACATGGCTGTAGATGGCTCGGAGTATATCTCAGGCTCCCCCCCCCTTGGAACGGTAGTCGAAGCAAAATGCAAGCGATGGTGCCCCATGCCCAATAAAAAATCTAAGGGCTAGTGGTCAGCGAGAGTCACTTCAGTATCTGCGAGACAAGCGACTTACGTCGTAAGAAATTCCTCGTAGCTTGAAGCTCAGCCCACGCTGACTTTGACATGCATTGATCCCGCGGGAGGGTTGGTGTTGCACCCCGTGTCCTCCTGGCCGGGCTTGTAAAAACCACACGCGCTGGCATCACTGACGTCGAAGCCGTCGACCGTCACGCTGATGCCGCCGCTGTTGACGTAGTTGTTCGCCTCGACGGAATAGTCGTAGCCGCTCCAGGCTCCGTTGTTGGTGTCGGAGAAATCGGCCTCGCCCCACGGGCAGCTGAACTGGCCGTTTTCGTTCCTGTCGCAGACCCGAGAGAAGGATATCTGACTGTTGGGGGCGACGCCAATGACGGCCTTGTCGTTGGCCGCCAGATCGAAGAGGAACCAGGCGTTACGGCTCGCGCCGGTCATGGTCCGGCCGGGAGTCTGCCAGTCATCTCCGACTTTGTTCCACAGGGCGATGGTGACTGGGCTGCTGGCGGTGAAGGTGATGGAGTAATCGTGGCCGTCGGTGTTGCAATCGCTCAAGGGGAGCAGATTCTGACCGTACGGCTCGCCAACGTTGCCTCGGTATTCGTCTCCACTGTTTGCTGATGATGTAGCGGCACCATAGGTGCTGTATTTCGGACTATCGGCTGATGTGCAACCACCAGTGCATTTGCTGCCATCTCCCATGTATACTGCACCAGATCGGCTGGTGTCGCCCTTGGTCCAGACGCTGCTGAGGTCGTTGCAAGTGCCAGACACAGAGCCAGAGCCGGAAGCCGACCCTGAATTGGAGCTGGAAGCAGAGCCAGTAGATGCTGGGGGGCTCGAAGCGGGTGTACTGGGTGTTGTAGAACCTCCTGCAGACCCTGACCCAGCTTCGGGAGCGCTGGCTGGTGCTGGACTGGCCGGTGCTGGACTGGCCGGTGCTGAACTGGCCGGTGCTGGATTGGCTGGTGCTGGGTTTGCTGGCGCTGGACTGGATGAAGACTGGCTGTTGGGATCGCATTTGCCTCCGGCGCAGATAGACGCCCAATCAAGATTTTGAAAGGTTCCAGGGGCATACAGGGCCGGGTCGCTGAAATCTGTACGCTTCTGGTGAAGCAAATCGGCAAGGTCTCGCCTGTGCTTATGTAGTTGTTGGTGCGTCGGATGAGCGAGGGCGCAATCGAGGCTGAGGGCCGCCAGGACCAAAGCCAGGTATGAAAAATGCATTGGGAAGGATAGCAAGAGCTATATGTAGATGGTGATGATTTTGATATTGTAAATGTTTGCTAGATGCGATTGTTTAGTCGAAGTGAGTCTGAAAGGAGTGTTGTTAGCGATCAAGGTGGTTGGTAAATGAGTGTAAGGTTGAGAGTCGCAAAGCCTTGGGAGCAATGTAAACTACTGAAATGACTGGACAGTACTTGGAAAGCACAATAGAGAGTTGAGGCAGAGTGAATTCAAGCCTATGCTGAAGTGAATCTGTGTATGTAGGACCAGGCAATTTGAATTGCGAAGGCCTGGCCAAGGGACAAAAGCTGAAACTCTGCATGAATGGAAATTGTACTCCTTTGGCCGCGTGACAATGAGAAGCAAGCACACGTGGCTGAAGGCGGCGGTGTCGGTAACAATGAAATGGGGTGACTTGAGATCGTACCTGCTATTGAACTTGGGGCCAGCGCGTTCTAGAAGCGATTGGATTGAATGGTTGAAAGAATGAATGAAGCTGTAAAAGAGTGTTGGCTTGGACGAAGGAAGCAGTGATCAAGGAATGAGTGACTTGATTTCTGTTCCACCAATCGTCAAGAGAGGCAAAGGAGCAAAGGAGAGAGCGACGACGGCGAGGTTGGACGTGTGGGGAGCAGGGAGGTACAAAGGAAGACAAATCCAGGGGTAGGGGTTAGCTAATTTCGCTAAGGGGCTTGGCGAGAGTTTCATGCGGCTTTGGCAGTTTGGCTGGCCGGGCACCGGGCAGAAGCGAATGTCTTTTCTCCAACCGCCATCACTTGTGCGTGATTTTGTTTGACTCTGCGACGGAAAGGTCGAGACGATTCGTTATATTTCTTTCTCCCTGTCTCCATGTGCCCGCTGCTCTGGGCGTCTGTCGCAGTGTCGGAATGTAAACAAATTTTGTTTGATGTGAGCGCAACGCGATGAAACAACACCCTGCATATTCGCCGCAATTCTGTATGCGTAAGGCTCTCTTCTTTTGTTAAATTATTACCGTCCCACCTTACCGTATTCCTCGGTCATGGCAGGCTGGAAGATTCAAATTTCGCACACTTTCGAGAGTGTCGAAGTCTCCTGTTTTGAAGCTGTCATGCACCACAAGGCGGGCAAGAAGGCGGCGTCATCGCATTGCAATTACCGTGCTGCATATGTGCCCAGCATAAAACAAATGCTCCAATTTCAAAATTGTGACAATTTACCAGCACACGGTCTTTGTACATATGACAGATGACAAGAATTGGATGGAAAATTTCCCAAGAGGAAGGTGACGTGGCATCGATACTTATCAACGGCGTCGGTGTTGCTTTTCGTGGCTCATGTTCTGCCCCAAAGTCGCGAAAACTTTCGTTTGTATATATCCCGAAACAAGATGAAGGGAATGGGGGCACGCTTCCCCTCATATAGCACTGTAAGATTAGGAGATTTGATACAACATATAATTGCTTTTCAGCTGTGGGTTGGCTTGTTGGTGAATTCCTCCACGGATCCACTCGGCTGACGGGTAGGCCGTACGTTTGTAGTCTAATCGAGCCACGAAGGAATCCCATAGCTCGTCAGGAACATTTTCTACATCGTGATTCGTGATTCGACTGCAACATGTTTTTTTCGGGTTGAACATCTCGTGTTGAATACGATCTTCCCCGTATTCCTGCTTTGCCGACCTTCTGTTCCTGGAACCAGCAGGCTGTCGCCAGGCCACTGGTTTCACCAGAAGTTGAGTTTGATTCCCGGATTCTAGAAAGAACCACAATATACCTAACAGGTTGAAAATTCTATGTGCAAAAAATCTAGGGAAGTGCCGTCTTAGAAGAAGTACAGCATCCAAGCAGACCGGTATCTTGCAACGCTCGCTCATTCCAGATGCTTTTCCTAGTCATCTATGCTCATCATATTCTAAACGTCCCCAAAAATTTCAGACGTTGTCGTCTCCGTTCGCCTTCTCCGTATCCGTCGTTGGTGCCGTCGCTGTCTCAGTTGGAGCGGTAAATTCCCCACTCTTCCTTCCGTTCATAGCAGACGCCCTTTTGCTGGCCCTCTTACTCTCAGCTTCATGTTTCCTCTCCAACCGGTTTTGCTCTTCCACCGCCAAGCCCGTTTTGGTCACTTCATGCGTCTTGCTCAACGTCTTCCTCTTGATAAATAGACTCACGGCCAGTCCAGCTGCTGCAATGCAAACGTAAAAGATCCACATGTCTCGTAGACTTGCCACGTAGATGGCTCTGACTGTACCTCTACCTGGCTCTGGAAGATTCTTCACGACAGATGTAGCGGCACCTGCACCGCCACCACCAAGTAAAGAGCCGGTTTGCTCGTTCGTGGCTGAAATCAGGGCCGCTTCGCGCTTTTTCATTCCATTTTGAAAGATGACGCCGCCAATGACGACGGAGATGGCGGTACTGAGGTTGCGAATGAAACCAAAGGTCGCTGTGGCAGTCGCGATATCCCTCGGAGGCACAAGCGTTTGCAGGGCTATGAGAGGCGCCTGGAAGTTTGGCCCCACTCCAATACCGGCTATGATTTGGAAGGGAAAGATGCGACCCCAGGTACGACTGACGGGGAGGTCGATGTAGAGACCGAAGCCGACGGTCATGAAGAACAGTCCAAACCAGATAGGGGGAAGGTATTGACCTGTCTTCTTTATGAAGATGCCGACAACGACGGAGGCGAGGGAGAGGGAGATCACAAAGGGAAAAAGGTAAACGCCGCTTAGAATAGGATTGGCGCCAAGGACGGCTTGAAAATAGAGAGGGTAAAAATAGGCACCGGAAATGAAGACCATGCCGTGGACGAAACAGACGGATAGCGCAGCAAGATTGGAAGGTTTGGAGAAGAGGCGGAGTGGCATCATTGGGTATTTCGCAAACTTCCATTCGTTGATGAAGAAGAGGACGATGGTGATCACGCCAAACACCAGTAGGCAGACGACTGTCGCGGAGGACCAGGGAAAGGATACACCGCCGTATTCAAGGCCAAGGAGGAACATAACAGTGCCGCCGGTTATCAGTATAACGCCAAGCCAGTCGATGGCTTTCAGGCCATCTAGGATGGGGGTTTTGGGTGTTTCGATGTCGAGGAAGACCATGATGATGGCGAAGGCAATGCTATCAAACGGGACTGAGGAATATCAGCCGGGTGCGTAAGCAGAGGTCAAAGGCAGGTGGTGACTTACGATTGATGTAGAAGCACCAGCGCCACGAGACTTTCTCTGTGAAGACACCTCCAAGTATTGGACCGAGAGCACTTGCAATACCCCAAACACCCCCAATCATACCAAAATATTTCCCACGCTCTCTACGGATCTGTATCAGTTTGTAGTCCCTCATGCATGAACACTGAATCGTACCTCATACTGAACAAGTCGCTGATGCAAATGTTGGCCAAGATTATCAAGCCTCCACCTCCTGTTCCTTGTATAATTCGACCCGCAAGCAGCATCTGGATATTGATACTCAGAGCGGATATGAGAGAGCCAACGAAGAAAATAGCATTGGCCACCAATATAATTGGCTTGCGACCCCAGATATCACTGATCTTCCCCCATGTAGGCGTCGCTGCTGCCGCTGCCAAAAGGTAGGCGGATCCTATCCATGTGTAGTCGGCTTCCGAGGAGTGGAAGTGTGCGGTGATTGTCGGAACGGCGGTTGTGACGATAGTCTAGATGGATATTAATGGAGGTAGAAGTGGATGGTATACGCACAAGACTCACAGTATCGAGAGCAGCAAGAAACACAGCGATCTAAACGCTCAATCAGCAAAGCTCGAGTTCGGATATCTCAATCTGGATATCCCTTACCATGAGCGATCCCATGATCAAGGCAACCTTCCCTTTACTTCGCTGTGGTGCTTGTGGAGGTACCGGTGGCTTCTCTTCTGCCCCTGCTTCATTTTTCGCCTCCACAACTTCGTCTGATCCATTCGAGGGCGTGTCGACTGATCCATTAGGAGCTTTTTCTGATGAGCCGTCGCCGACATTTTCAGCGTCATCAGCTCCTGCGACTGCGACTGCGACATCTTCGAGGCGCTCGGCCTGAGAAGGGTCTTCAACTGTTGAGGACATGACAAAGGGAGGCACCACAATTCAAAAGCGATCAAAATGTGGGGCGCAAATTCTGGGTGTATAGTCGCTCTTTATGTCCTGACTCCTGAGGGAGCCATGACGCAGGATGCATGCGAGAGGACGACATTATTTGCAAATTGCATTAGGCAAAAATGCACAGATTGTTAGGACCTCGGCGTTTACTAAAGCCGAAAGTCCATTTGGGAAGACTTGGAGGCGAATGCCGATGCGGGTCTTCGATCTTTTGTTTCGCGGCTCTTAAAAGCTTGTTTGATTGCTTGACGTCGCTAGCGCAGCGCCTGTCTTTTTGCTTTTTGGATACACATGGTAAAGTACCCAAGGAAAGTAATAATATACACAGTAATCGATAATCAGATAACTGTTCAACGGAGGCTTTTGACAAGGGTTTTTCGAGATCCTTGGCGTGGGGATGACTACGACTACTAGGTCTTCACGTATCATGGCAAGGGATAAAATACGCAAAAGACAATCAACTCATCACCTTGTCAAGGCACAAAGCCTCGATGTTGACCCACCAACGGGCCTTCCATTCAAATCATGTGTACATTGTAGCTAGCTGTGTTTGAAGAAGACAATGATGCATGCTCAATTAGAAACCGCTAAAGCGAGCGTATGGGTATCCGGTCATTCGATCCGCGTAATATCATTTAGAAACATCCCGGTGTATGCAATTCCTCGTCGTACCCGAGCAGTAAATTAAACACGTGTTCCTCAATAATGGTAATTTTGCGTCACGTTTTTACCCTTTTCGCCGCCTCCTGGCCCTCTTGATCTGGGCTCTTCCTCTTCCGGTCTCCATCCTCGTCCCTAAAACTCGATCCAACCATCACCGGCGTTTGGAGGTTCAGAGGGCTGGGAAGAAGATTGCTGTCGCCTCCCGAACGGCCAAAATTCCATTCTGGGTAGAATGATGATGGTGAAGGGAGTAAGCCATCAGCGACAAATCGTGATGGTAATGCTGATATGGGTGTTTCGATGCTATTATTGTTACTGCTGTAGGATTGACCTTGCGAAGGTCCTCCGGGCGGATGCGGTCGAGCAAACGGATTTGGGGGCCCAGATGCACCTGCACTCAGAACCGCGCTCGCACTTGGCGATGAGGGTGGCAATGGTGGCAAGACAACACCGGTACCGGAAGAATGACTCGCTTCGGTGCTCTTCGCTGGTGTATCACTAGTATTAACTGCGGACGGACGGGGTGAAGAAGCAGAAGCACTGTCGGCGTCCGATTGCTCCTCAGGTATTTGGACCTTGAGCCTTGGTCTCTTTGCGTTTGATTGGGCGGTGTTTGATCGTGATGGGGGAGGAAATTCTACCGAGTTTGTTCTCCTAGGAACTGGAGCCTCTCTCTGCAACCTTGATGAAGATGTAAGCTTTGAGGCCTGGTTTCGTATCTCTGATTGCGTGTCATTTTCGCGCTTGATATCCGGCTTGGGCTCAGTGGTGCTTTTGCCAATACCCCAATGTTGAGCCAACAGTGATCGACTATCGTCGATGGGAGTGAAAATGCTTCGGGATTTGGCTGGCTGGGGCTGTTGGAGTCGGTTCGACTGATCATCTTGAGATTGCTCGCGTTCAGGTTGAGGTGGAGAGGGCATGTGCTGTTGTTGCTGCTGTTGGCGTTCGTGTTGTGGAAACGCGGGTGGTAAAGACTGTCTCCTTTGCTCTTGCAAGTACGCCTGCTGCACTTGAGGATGCGGGGCAGTTGCTTGTTGGAGTTGACCGTAATAGTGGGCTTGTTGGGCTTGCTGTTGAGGGTGATGAGGCGCGACCGGCATGCCTTGAGCCGCTTGAGTGTTGTACATTGGAGTCTGTCGAGTGTAGGCATAACCGTTGGTAGCTTGGGGGGCTTGGCTGACCTGCTGGAGGTGGGAGGGACCTGGACCGAGGCTTCCACTCATACGGCGTGGATTGGGGACGCTATTTCTCGATCCCGGTCGAGATATCATTTGAGCCTGAGGCGTATGCTGTCTCTGGTATGGGACACCGTTCTGGATAACTTGGATAGGAGGAGACGCGTTTCTCATGTAGCTTGTGGTGTTTTGTAGATGTGGAGGAAGACTGTGTTCTCGTGGCATTGGATCTTCTAGCGGTGGTGTGCCCATTTCATCATCGTCCTCATCGTCCATGCCCCCGCCGTTGAAATCTCCGGGGCCCTTGTGTTCGTGTGCGCTACCATACTATCACAGTCGTTAGCCTCGAGACAAAGACCGAAGTATTGGCACTCACGTAATGAAATCTGTCAATCGTCTCATTTATATCGCCGGATGAGTATTCATATAGCTTTTTGTTGTGGCCAAAGATAATGACAGCGACGTCGACGGAGCAGAGGACTGAAAGCTCATGAGCTTTCTTGAACAGGCCGCCTTTGCGCTTGAGGAAGGTGCTGGAAGAAACAATCAGCAAGTTTTCTTATTGGCGAGAAAAACCGATGGAGCTTTGAGATGTTGTGCAGGTGAAATGGCAAATTGGGTGCAGCTTGTTGATGAAGTCGGCCCAGTGGGGATTGCGCAGCGCATGATGGGAAGGGTCCATTGACTTACACAGATCGGTTTCTGTCGTCCTTGATCGCCTTAATTTCGATCTTCCGTCTGCCCATAGCGACTGTGGTAGCTTGTATCGACAGACAGTAATGGGTACTTGGATAGTGGGGTTCAGAGGGAGTTGTCGGGAGTGGACTCGGGGGTGTTGTAGATGGGAGAATTCTTCATGTAGAATACGTGGCTAGAATGGCGAGCGATTGTTCCGACTCAGCGGTTGCAAAGCAATTCCTCCTTGTTATGTTTGCGCGTTCTTGTAGAGCAGTCAGGATATATGACCAGAGCTCTAAATTTTACCGAAGTTGATTTGACGTGCCTGCGTTTCTAATAATAAAGAGACAAGCAGAAATGGCCTCGAAAACCACCTGTTTTAGGGGAGTATTTTCCTTGGCGATGTTTGACGCTTATCCTTTCTCATAAAAGAGTATTAATAGTCCTGCAAACAGTCAATTTAGCTCTCTCCGTCTCACCACCGGGATCCTATCAGAGCGCTCATGTTTGAAAATAGCGGCTAATTCACTTCTTCAGGCGTAGCCTCATTGAACATCGCGTCTGGACCTTCAAAACAGCACTCATCTCAGAGCTCCTACTCGGCAGTCTCAAGAAGCTATAAAATGATCACCATCGACGTTGTATCTGGCTCGTAACCAGCGTCATACATGATTAAGTCGATGGAGAAGTTGTCATTGCAAGGTTAGAGGGAGGCATCCGTGAGAGGCGAGCGTAGGCGCTGGGCCGTTCTCCGGTTAGCATTGCTGACTTTTCACAATTTTTCTCACAGTTCACCAGAGTGACGATGACCCCTTGAGTCACAGCTTCAAAAGGCGAACTTGGTGTCAATTCTTTTTTGCCGTAAAGCGTCAGTCTCTCAAGCACATTAGCGTTAAAAGATGCCGACGACGAACGCTGTGCTATTCGTAGAAATTGCGGACAGTGAAGCTTCATATGTCCCAAATAAGCTACATATCTTGCACTATGACAAGGCACGATAGCATCAGTTCTGACCTCCACACGGACGGGAAGGAGGGGCGCTTGAAGATACTTTATGGATATCTGATGCGGCTCTTTTCAAGCTTGGGCCCCACATATCTGTTGGTGGAGCGGAAGCTAAGTATCTATTTCTAGCCACCACGTTTGTTTGAGGGGCTATTCTGTGAATCATCTCGACGACATTTCCACCTTCCTCGTTATGGTCAAGGAAAACTGAAGATGAACAGATGGCGCTTGTGGATCGACAACAGACTGAACGTGATGTCCTTGCATCGTTGATTTGTTGGGCCAGACCTAGTCCGGATAAGATTCGAGAAATATCTTCTCTGATCCTGATCTTCAGACACCTAAAAACGTACCGTGAATCCCGTGATATTGACTAATTCAGATCAGATTCCGAGGTGAGCGGACTGCTATCAATACGCTAAAATAGGTTCTATTCTCATGCGAACGGCAGTAGACTGACTGATATAGAAACGGTCAAGGTACGGAGTTGCATCCGTCATCCCGCGCAAAACAACTGAGTCTCTCTCTAGTCTACCACTATGTGTTGTGAACGGTTTTGAACTACCAAGGCGGCCTTCATCCCAATCGTTCCCCAACCACGACCTTTGAGCATCATGACTCCCTATGCAAATTGAGAATTGGTATTACTTCTTCAGCGTAAAATCTTGGTCGGATGGCATGTGTGAGAAGTACAGAGCTGTCTTTGATCCCTGTATATTTCTTGCAATTCAGGCTCTGGTACCGGGTGTGGGGGGGGAGAAGGATTGGCTCCGGAATGGACGTACAACTCTTCAGGGACTTGCAGCTTTTTCCTTCGTGTCCCTTTTTGCTTTCTCCTTCTGAGCAAGGCGGCGTTTACAGTAGTTCACAGCTTTTCGCATATGACCGAGATCATCAACCTCATCCCTGGATGCATCCTTTTTGGGATTCCTCCTCAAGGTCTCAATGATCTGGCGGCCGCTGCCAGTTTTATGAGATATCATACTGTAACATTGTCGCTGATGGAGAGACGTTTACTTTTCATGGCCAATAGTCTCACCAGATCCGTCTCACTTGTTCCGCCCGAATTTTCCGACTGTCACTCCCTCAGCCATTTTTCTAGCTCTCCAGCCGTCATGTTGACAAGTTTATTGAACCTCCTGATTTGAGTCAGCGCAGCACCATGAGCAAGATCGAAGACGAACGCACTTAATGACGGTATCATCGTCTTTCGCCATCCTACGAAGAGAAAATTGATCTTCTCGACACATGTGATGGACTGTGCAAGGTTTCGCCGCGAAAGAGACACAGTTCGGTATTGATGAACTCAAGTGAGAAGACCAAATGGTACAACGTCCCCAAGCCAAGAAATATGGGGATGAATGACATCATAACTTCAGGAGCTCGAGAGCAAAGCAGAAGACCGATTTGCATTTTCCAGTAAGTCCATTCAGACCAAAAGACATATCTAGACGTAGGCTACATATGTAATGTATGTCCAAATGCCATGAGTTTTAGAGAGACGACTAAATGTCAGACAACTCGTAAGCTGTAATGCTTTCCAGTCTTGTACGCTCTATCCAATCAATCGTCCCCTTGAAAGCCCATTTAAGGCCCATATGCATTCATAGATAGCGCCACAAAGCGATGCGCTGGGACCCGTAAGCCTGCAAATCGCGGAGATAACAATCGGTTGGCTGCAGCTATTGCGGGACCGTGCCACGATGTATGCTTAGCTTAGCTTGCTGGATTGATGACCTCAGTCCTCAACAACATGTTGACCAGTGGGTTGTGGACAGTACCTTGTTTGACTTGAACAATCATTCTACAACATATGACAAAAAGCACAGACCCCCGCCAAGAGGACCAAAGCTCAGGCGTCGGCGAAGGGTGTCCGAGGTCCTAGCGCCCGAAAGCACTGAAACTTTTGATTGGCGCGACCCAGAAGATTAACGCGTTTAAGTGAGACCCTTTGGCTCCAGTGGGGTCCCCCGTGGTGCCCCTGAAATTAATTATTTGTAAAGCACCACCACAGTCACACCGTCATGATCATCCTTATCACGCCCTCTCAATTGCTCCCTCTACCCATTTGCCATCCTACAACTCCAACCCAAGCATAAGCCATTAAGCGCCAGCCTGAGCCCCAAACATAGACCGAGCTCCGTCTACGTCAATCAATCAATCAATCAACTCACCGTGCGCCGGTCCCTCAAGCGATTCAACGGGTACTCACCTCACTTTGGCCCTTGTCTAATCATCGCAGGCCTCCAAAAAATACCAAATCTATAAGGGTAACCATACCAGTCCTACCGATGAATTACAGGATGCCTATGAATGATACCGAAGATCCCGCATAACCCCTACGCGCATACAAGATGGGCTTCTTCTCCAAACTCCGGAGCAAGGACAAGGAGGGCGGCGGAGTGGCCACGCCCAGGTCAAAAAAGAAGGCTAACGCCCACACAAATGGCGCCGTCGCTTCTACCCCGCCACCAAAACCGCTATGGGAGGGGGATGCTTGGACACGAAAGGAGGTGGAACCGGAAGAAATTCAGGACCTGTTGAGGGGTTGCACAAACGAACTCAAGTCAAGAGCTTTGGATATGCCTTTTCTCCTTCTGCCGTTCAGACCTGCGTCAGATCCCAGCGCGGCGCGCACGTTTATAAGAAATTTCTTCAGCATGGAAAGGGATATCGAGCTTAAAGGGGAGCGCTTAGAGCAAGAGTTGATGTTAACGGAGCCAATGGTAGGTAACATTTAGCGCAAAAACCTCCCCTTTCGGATCACTTTGCGGCGGTTACAAGATGAGTTCCAGGAGCTAAAATTCTAATACTCGTTCGAGTTGTCTGAATGCTCGGGTTTGCTTCGAAGAAATGCTGACTGGGATCTAGGTCCTGAGCAGCGTCATGAAATGGTGCTGGAGCAGGTTAGCTGGAGGGGTGGTGACATGGGAGGCATATGAGCTATTCAAGGTTGGAGAGCAAGATTCCGACATGGCTCGGGATGCCTTCGCTACCTTCATGCCCCTCAGCGTTGAGTCCGACGCACGAACAAAGATCATATTCGATTTTTTCGACCTCATGGCTGCAATAGCAGCACATGGCAAAACAAATGGCATGGGCGGTCGAAAGCTGTCGAGGTTAGCCGGCTGGTGGGCATTCGAGCAGGTCGATAAGGGCAATGGCTTCGATGGAGGCTATAAATTTTGGTCAAGGTTCGTGAGAAATTCCGACTTCAATCGACGAATACTGACAAAGTAGCGCTGCTGATGCCACAAGCCATCTGTTCTTCGCATATCTTCGTTCGCTTTCGCCCGAATCTGTCCGAGGATTCAATGGGATATCGGCACTACCCATTTCTTTGCAAACACTGGTACGAGACACTCAGTATCCACCAACGTACCCGCCATTCGAAGCTACGTCAAAGGTGGTCATGGTCGTCAATTCTGTCTCACCAACTCCTTTTGCTTTGCTACGTCGGGCCAAGCATTTTGAATATCGAGACGACGATCAAGTATTACAACAGTTCTCGGATTTCGAAGACCCTGTACAAGCTTTGACTGATGAGTGTCGGCGGGTATTGAAGAGCATTTCTTCCGCTAATCAGTCAGCCGTATCAAACACTAAAGCTTCAACCAGTCTCGGCGATGCATCTTGGTCACGATTTGAAGACATTGGATTTACCGGGCTTGGAGAACACGATGATGACGACGAGCCAGATTCTGCTCTAGGCAAAAAGCGTAAAACACAACACTTATTGAGATCAGCACCGCAGTCCAGGAGCAATGATCTTGGCCGGCCCACTACTCCTTCCTGGGCTGACTTTCTTTCATCGGGATTTGTTGAAGAATCCCCTAGTCCAGCACAAGCTCAGCTGTTCCTTCCCTCAGACAAGATCCTACCACCGATTGACTTAGATGGGAGAGCAAAGAGTTCGCAATCACACAAACTCGCATCAAATGAGCTTGAGCCTGGCGAGCTTGCAAGTATCAATGCTATAGACCTGGACGATGCTTTTTGGTGGGTCTGGATCACTAGTCTCGCGGGCGAGGAAACCACTGAACGAAAGTCTGTCTTCGGGAGATGTGCTCTGATCGAGACTAGTATCAGTGGAGGTACCTGGCTGGTCATGGAGGAAATGGTCAAAGGTGCGGCACCTGAACCAGAAGTTGGAGCGTACATTGCGGAGAAGAAAGGCCGCTTTACGTTTGGCAAAATGAGAACCATGTCGAGGACGAAAACGCTGGGAAGGAAGGCAAATGCGCCCAAAATAGATCCTTTCCAACGGAGCAACCAATCGTCGCCAACGATCAAGACAAGTATTGGGCCTGACCAGCATGCGAGAATACAAGCTGCTGCTGCGGTCTTACAGCAAAAGCAAAAGCAGCAAGAAGCTGGCCAAGATCCAATCAAGTTAAGTCCTCGCAGAGGTCGAGAGGGCGATGGAATCTCAACCAAGACCAACAGTGTCTTCACGCTACAGCCTGTCATCATGAGCGAAGCTGGACCTGCGATGAAGTGGGCTAACACCTACGATAAGAATTCGATCCGCGCTGCGTATCTGGGGAACAATTTTGCCGGAACAGGCTCTGCGACAGATTTCGGTGCCCCTGGTGGTAACACTCTCGACACAGATGCATCTGTGACGCCTCAACCAACGAAGGCCAAGGAGGCACCCAGACCTGATTATGGTTTTCCAAAGCAAAACGAGCAGTACAGAGACCTTCCTATATCTGATTCTGGAATCGACACAGACAGAAGTCTTCCGCCACTACCGGCAGCAACGCCAAGTGAAACAATGATGCAAGCGCCTAGCAGTGCTCCGCCACCGGTGCCTGCTCCACCAGCGCCTTTACCTGTAACAGATCAAATTCCGTCAGGACCGCCTCCGCCAGCGCCCTTGCCCATAGAACCTGAAGCAAAGCCTGCAAATGCGGTCGCAGCTGACGCCGCAGAGGTACCTTTGCCTGCTACCACTCCTGTGGAGACCATTCGAAAGCCGCTACCTACCATACAGGGTGAAGAATTGGAGCCAACGCAGACAATCACTGGTTCTCAGCCGAACGGTTTGACGCCTATGTCTTCACCAGAGAGTAGAAAGGACCGCAGAAGCGTTAGGAAACAACAATCAGGTTTCAAGGTCTTCTTCGGCAAAAAGAAGGGACCGATCTTACCTGCGACACCACATCCTGCAGATAGCACTGCCGTGGCGGCTGCTCGCGCTGCGTATGTTGGCCCTCAGATGAAACCAAACTATTTTGCTTCTGCTTCTTCGACCTCGCTCAGCCGTCGCTTCTCCGGTATTGGAAGGAAGAAGGCACAACCCGCCCCTATGCCAACCTCACCCCCTATTGCGGATGCAGAGGAGCCAGCGCCATTCAAAGATAATTATGAATCTCAAGCCAGTCTGAGTCGTGTCGATAGCAACGACGAGCGTGCCGCCAATCGAGAATTCCACACTTTCGATCAAGGCCCCCTGGATCAGCCGGCTTTCGTGCCTGCTGATGATGCTCATAATTCCCCACGGGCATCTTTCGTACCAGAAGACTCCACCGACTATCCGTCTCGACTGACGACACCTGATGCAGGTGTGCATTATCCGCCGCCAATCAGACGTGGCGAATATGAGCCTTCGGTATCCTCGGAAGAACGGCCGCCTTCATCGCCGATGCCGATGTCGATGCCAATATCAGCGCTAGAGCAACCCACGCAGACTGATCGCTGGGCGCACATACGCAAGAATGCGGCTGAGAGAGCGGGGAGGATCAGCGAGGAGAAGAACTCGAGAATGAGTCAAGATAAGACGGAGGATGGAGAGGAGAGTGGGGAGGAGAGCAAGTCTTCTATCCAATTGATTATAGAACGCAGGTGCTAACTTCTGATAGCCATTGAATCGCGAGTTGCGCGAATCAAAGCGAGAGTGGCGGAATTGACGGGGAACATGCAGTCCGAACCAAGTCGACCACGGCTCTAAATAACGACTCATTGGGCATTCGGTATACACGTGGACCACAACGCCTCACCATTCCGTCGTCTCCTGTACCCAATCGCCGCCTCATTCGCCACACCGAGAACCGTATCCTAGCGATGAGAGAAGTGGTAGCCCATGTCAATGGCCCTATTCCATGGATTGCTGACTTCCATACATACGGACTTTTCGACATCCAGCACCTCACTCCCTGGGTCCACCTGGCTAGGACTCGTCCATTCAGTGACGATGTTCCCAGATGCGTTCGAACTATATTGTGACTTTTCGGAGCAATACCTCTTCATGCCTTTTTTTCCCTTTTATTCAACTAGCGAGAGAGATACCCAGTGATAATTCGGCTTCAGATTGATACCCTTCTTTTCGCGCAGTCATGTGCATCGAGCGCTCTACATAATACATAATCCGATGGACTTGAAGCCGCTGGTAGCTATGGACGAGGTGCGATTTTTGTTACGAAGTGGGTGTACCGAGGGGGGAGCGTGCCAGGAGTTGTGGCCAATTGTAGGAAGGTAGTCAGAATGGAAGTAGCTATAATCAATGAATGTTGAAGCTTTCGCCCGCATGTTGAAAATGTTATACAGGTAAGACCTCTTGGAAAGGCGCTTTACAGCAGACACAGTCGAAAGGTGCGATTAGCAAGATCCCTTGGTCCATGTGTAGAAGAGTGTCGTTTGGCAGAATTCTTAAGACTGTAGCTACCTCTATAAAAATCCGCATCCTCTTCTTCCCATTACGAACGCTTTCTTGTTCTTTGCAACCAGCCTTCAGTTCGGCACTACTAGTAGACGAATAAGTAAGTAGGGTGTCCGGCAGAAAATAAAAAACAGCTACACCATTGTACCAGCGCCATTAAGAATCGAATCTCAATACCATTAAATACCACCAGCGAACACGACCACAACCAACAAGCGTCCGCCCCGGACGGTGAGCCAACCAATGAACATTTCGCTTCGCAGTACGTCGCTCAGCACGGAATTCGAACCACCGGCTGTTCCCGGTTAAGAACTTCAAAGCTTGTGGCTAATGGCGCTGGGTCGTGTTAGTGTAGTGGTTATCACATTTGCTTCTGATCCAGATAACCTCAGTTCGAGTCTGAGCACGACCTCCAGATCTGATGGGACAGTTCTATGTGGGTAGCAAGGATGATGAATTCTATTTATGAAGCCTCCCGCAAGATGTACCCTCGGTAGTTGTCCCCCACCAAGCTATGCTACATATGGTTAGCCTGCATAAGGCTTCAGGAAGCACCTTCCAACTCCGGCGGTCCGTTGCTCCAAAAACTCAAATTGATCGGGGCACTCGCCCGCTGTAAGCGCCGCGGCTAAAATTGCACACAGCCAAACTTTTGTGTTCTTGTTTTTCATCATACGAGTAAGAATCATCACTCTATCATGTGCTCTACAACGCGCATTCTGACTTCCAAAAGTGAGTCCCCTTCTCAGTTGCAGCTTTGATTCCCCAATCGTACTTTCATGATGAGACAAAAAACCCCCCATACATTCTTTAGGAAGAGCCGGAAAAGGCATGGCAGCATCACTTCGATGCTTGCCGTCGATGCTTAGAAGCGGGTCTCTGATGCACTTTGCTTGTCGAATATGCCGTCTATGATCAAGGGCTCTGGAGCGGAATGCTGACTGCTATGCGAGAAGTAGGTCCCCTTCTTTGGGTGCGGCGGGGTGAGCTTAGGGTCTGCCGATTCGATGTGCTGTCAGTCATCGGAATCACCTTCAAGATGGGCAAAAGAAAAGCCTGAAAACTGTCAACAGGGTGCATACATATGAAACACAAGTATGGTGTGAGTGTTCGCACACTGATTGGGTGGCTAGTTTTTATGCATGAAGGATTCGTGAGTGCTGCCGCATTGCGGCGCAATATTGAATCAGAAACAACCTCTGCATAACAATGCCAGGGCGCAGTCGAAAGATCTTTGGTAAATTGGCGGCTGGTAGGACCATTACTTTAGTGAATCTTGCTCTCTGAAGGTTTTCCATCTCTGTAGTTTTGCGTCGTCAATTAATTGCACATTATTCGCTTGATATAATGCCTGTCTTAAAGTGGACCTTGCTTCTTGTGATGTCTCTGTTGTCTCAGGCTCAAACTGATTCTATCACTATCAAGGTCTGGTAGAAAGCGGTCTCCAGGATTTCCTGCTGCTAAATCCAGTCAGGGCTCTAAATTTTTCTATGCATCGAATGGCTTTCAATTGTAAGTATGCCAGCTTGAAGCATTTTATCAATGTGGTCGCTCATAAAGTCTAGTTTCATTCAGGGTATCATCTATCAACAGCCATTGATAAATGAAGACCTTGGGAGCCCCAGCGAGAATGTTGCTATTGCACCAGTCGGTGATCCGCTTCCTACACTTTCCGACTCCTCGACGTGTGCGCAAGATGTCGCAAACCTTTCGGATTTAAACACGAACCTGATACGAAGCTACGCGATCGATCCAGCACAAGACCACTCGGAATGCATGGCCTCCCTTGCCGGAGCCGATATCTATGTCTTGATCGATCTCACCGCACCGGGATATACCATAGATGGCCGTAATCCTCAGTGGACCGAGAGACTCTACAATCGCTATACAGCAGTCATCGACGCCATGCAGCAATTCAACAACACTTTCGGATTCCTTGTTGGCGATGACATCGGCAACTCACCCACTGAGATCAGCGCCTTCATCCGAGCTGCTGTGCGTGACATGAAAAACTATATTGTCTACAAAGGTTATAGAAACATTCCTGTAGGCTATGCTGCCAGTGATAATGGCAGTACCGATGGCATCGCCCAGTATCTGGCTTGTGGTGATCAGCACACAGCTGTTGATTTTCTAGGCATTAACAATCGTGGATGGTGCGAATCTGACAACTATGATACGTCAGGCTACAGAGCCATGACATCTGCCTATTTCAATTACCCTGTGCCAACTTTTCTTGCAGAGTACGGGTGCCTGTCATTCGATGCTGGTGCGACCGAGGATTTCGACGAGATTGCTTACATCTACGGTAACATGACTACGGCTTTGTCTGGTGGCTTGTTCTACGAATTTTTCTCAGTGACTACGTCGGCTCGATATGGTAAGCTGCGATGTCGGTGAGTATGGGATTGAGATACTGACGGAAATCTAGGGCTGGTCACTACCGGTGGTCAAGAAAATCTTGACGCAGACAATAGTAGCTGGTTCTCTTCATATGAACGCTCGATGGCTAGACTCCCCTACCCGTACCATGATAATCTCTCTGATTATGATCCTCCGAATCACTTCCCTACTAGCTGCCCGGCGGATGCTGTGGCTAGTCTCCCCCCATTCCCACTCCCATTCCCTTTAGGGATTGCATCAAATGACACATCCTCGAGCAACCCACCAAAGCCCGACAGTCCTCCAAGTTCATCACATCTCTCGCATGCTATCATAACTGGCATTGCTGTCGGCTGCGTTCTCACCACGTCTTTTCTGGTGATGATTTCTTGCCTTTTCATGTATAGAAAAAGAAGAGGGAGAACACATGCAGAGCCCTGGAGCAGAGGAGAGCTCCCAGCGGACGACGTGGACAACGAGGCAAGGGGTCTGGGTCCGCACATGATTGATTCGACGGATATTGCAGAAGTAGAGGATGCCTGGCGAGTGCCAGAAGTCGAGGGGAGGAGTACAGCCCTCGAAATCGAGGGCGGAAGACCCGAAATCTTCGAGGCGCCGGCCGATTTGTCAGCCTTGCCCGAACTCATGGCACCAGAGCATTAGACGAAGGGCGCAAAGGAGTGCTTGCTACGAAATCAAGGATCGATCTTAAATCCTCTCGATAGAAAACAGTGCTGGGAGGAATATGAAGAGTTCGATTCGAACAGGAGAACAACAGGCTTGATCTTTTGTGCGAATGTTCAAAATTCTGTTGTCTTATCCAAATTTCATAACTCGCAATCTTGGGATCCAGCTCGCTTGTTTGAACGCTTCAATTTCGTTCTGCGGCTGATGCTTTGCGATGCACGCACCTTGCCACACTTTTAAGTCACGGAGTCGCAAGCAATCTTCACCGCATCTGAAACGGCGCACTTCATGTCACGACGTCCCATTCATGCAGGAATGTTCAGCCTTTCCTATCGCCAATTTGCAATCCGTCTGAACAGTTGGCAACTTGGCTGGTCTGCATGCCCCTTTCTCTGTGCCTATGCCCTGGACTCGCAGGATTTTCCGTTTCAAGTTTGGATCGTCCCGCCACAGATCCTGCCGCCCGCATATGCTTCAGCAGGAGGCCCATGTTTGCCTTTTGATCAACGCTTACATCGCGGCATTGGCTTTCGATCATTGTGTGTTGAGCGCTCCGTTTCATGTCACGGAGTACGCAATACCTTGCGTCTGCAGCTGCGCTGCCGGATGCACGGGAGAAATTCCCTTTCACGGGCAACCAATACCATTGTTGATGCCATGTCGTCAGTCACCGCATCCGAGTCCGCAGCCTTCCCACAAATGCGCCCTTCGTTCATCCTTCCTGCCTCCCCTCCCTCTCAACACGTAGCCTCCCACCATACCACTTGCATACGTCCCGCCCTCCACAACATCATCTCTCACCCGCCCCCCCCCCCTTTCCATCCTCGCGCGGCTCGACCCATCATTGCAGCCGCACCAATCAATCCAGCATTCTACTGTGCAACAGGCTCCTGCCAGCTCGCGCTAGCTTCTCTGGAGCAACACTCTTGCAGATCGCAGCGTGGGTTTCGAACACGCTCGGCATTGATGTGCCCCAAGGGGGTGGGGGGGGGGAGAGTTCAGGAATAGTTCGTGTTCTGCAAGCGATGGCGTTGCGCTGAATAGTCTGTTGTTGTTATCAGTCTTGAGGGGAAGCTCATGTACCGATTGAAAATTCCGTTCAATTCTGAGTCTTGGATGGTGGGGTTCTGGGTCATGAAATAGTGATTGATGCCCACGACGAACCAGTTCTGCCGAGGAATTTTCATGGGTCAGACCCTTGGCTTTCTAGCGACCAACGGTTCTTGTCAACCGCCTTCTTGAACACCGAAAGAATCACAAGCACCTCTCTCTCCTCTCCAAAAACTGATCCAACATGGCCTAGCAATCGTGTGATGCAGTGCTGTTGCAGAGCTCGTTCCTGCATCATCGACGACGGTGCGGAACCAATCGGGAGCAAAAATTGTGGTCGGATAGAGTTTCAAGTAACTGGAAAACACGTGATTAACGCGATGAAAGTTGGGGGTTTTTTAATGATTGGCTGTCCTTACACTCTTGCTCGTTCGTTCATCAATAAGCGTACCTTGATTAGTGGCGCAAATATCCACGATACAGCCAGGACAGCATCACCAAAATGTTCTTCCACGCCCTTCCAACCCCTTGTGGCCTTCCACTCTTGGCTGGCACTCACTCGACGCAGTCGCCGTCGCAGTCGCCGTCCCCGCTGTTTTTTGCGCCAGACGAGGCACCGCTCGTCTGAGTCGCCGCGCTCGAGCCACTCGATGAGCTACGCAGCCGTGGCAGCCGCTCCTCCACCGCTCAACACTCCCGCGTCCGCAAATCTTCGTGCACGTCGCCAACCACCTGCGCCGAAGAGGCGCCGAGTTCACTGGCTGGGTCGCCATGGCCGCATAGCTTGTCGTGGCCGCATCGTCCCACGCCGTGCCTCCGTTGTGTTTCTCGTTCTCGTTGAAGCAGAAAGCGGCTCGCTTGCGCCGTGTTGTTGTTGGGCAGGGTCGAGAATCATGGGGTGGCCGATTGGCAGTAGTTGAGGTAAGTCGAAGATGGAGGTGCATTCTGCGGAGCCGAGGTCCTGAGCTTCGGAGCCGGGAGTCGGATGAGCTAGATCCGGAGCTGCTGGGTGTGTGCCGGATGAAGAATGGACGCACGAAGAGGAGTCCGACGCAAGAGCAGCAGTTTTATTGGGGTCTGCGCAGCCTGTTTTGCACCAATTGGTTACGCAGAGAGTTGCCGCTGGGAAGCCACCGGGACAGTTGGTGAGGACGTAGTTGCAGAGGGCTTGTGCGCCGTCGATGGCGATTGCGGGGGCGGAGTCGAAGGGGTCGCTGGCATCACAGTCTTGGGCGGCAACGAGGCTGAGAGGAGAAATGAGGAGGAGAAATTGGGGCGAACGCATGGTCGATCGTGGGTGAAGTGTTCCTTTTTTGGAGTGACTGAGAGAAATGGTTGAAAGAGACTTTGAACGGTATGCGGTCAATTACTCGAGAAGGAAAGGAGACACCAGACAGAAAGAGTGATATTGCTGCTGCCTCCAAATACATAGCCTTCGGATCTCATAGCGCCGAACAAAAATGCATGAGAAAAACATGCCATTTCAACCAGCCATATGCCAGGCTGCAAACATAAATCGCATGTTCCAGAGCGCGTTGCAGCAAAAGCTGAGACGCGATGCTGAACTTTTCACGACCGACTCGATGGTCTTTTCCCAATGAAGCCTGGCTCACCTGCTTGACTCCTCCAGCGGCTCGGTCTTGGCGCCGGGCGGACCCACGACGTTGAACCATATTTGCACGGCCACATCTACCTGCAGGCACAGTCCGTGCCTGGGTACTCGACCACTCACATCATTCGGCTTGGGCTCCGTGGAGATTCCTAGAGTCGAGGTCTCGAACGCTCTGTAGTGGATAGAAATTGATCTCAAAACGCGCAGCTGCCAGCGGAGCAGATGAATACTACCCACTCAAGACGCCGAGCTGAAACGGTTCTCTTCGAGGGGCGACGATTTGCTCGTCCAAGAAGCGGCCGTGCTCATCAACCCATCGGGACATCATGTTGGCTGCAGTGGGAAAGGAAGATCAAGCGGCGAAGCACCAGACATGGACAGCAACTTCAACTTTTAGGATCAATTGAGTAATATGGAAAGTTGATACTCATGAACAACAGATAGTGTAAAAGGCAGAAGCAACATCAGTCGAAGCGAGGCTTTTAACAAGGCTGAGGGATCAACTGTGTGTGAAGAGAACAGTCTTACGGCGAGTAAGCCTTGCAAACAGCCAGAAAACCCATGGATCCAATTTTACAGCAGAAAGAAATGTTCCAGATGAGGTTGCGAGAGTTTTGAAAGATGAGGAACATGAAGTAGAAAAGGTAAGGTATTACGTTCGAAGGATACTTTTGAGGGCGCTTACTTGCGTACTTCAAAGCTCCATTGCCAAGAAGACAGAAATCTGGGCCGGCCTCACCCCCAATCGTGCGCCACCCGAATGTCGTGCGACCTGAATGGCTAATGCGCGGACGTGACGAGCCCGATGACATTAAAAGAGTTCCTCGCGGAAGTATACGTCGGTAACACCAGAGTTGTTTGGTGTTTCGATGGCAATGGCATAGTTCCCCTGTCCTCGACACGGCCAGGAATTTCTTTTATTGAGACGGGCTCGTTGACCACCTTGGTACCGCTAGTTTCCTGGACTCTTAAAGCAACAATTAATCATCATAGTCCATTCTATTGCTTTATCTTCCTTGTTTCCTGGACCGCCTCAACCTACCTGGTGGCGCGCACATTTGCGAATGCGCTCTCCAGACTTCACCAGAAGAATTATTGGAATAGGAACGAGGGTTGCAGAGATGAAGCCAAGCAGCGAATGGCCCCAGCCAAAGCCCAATGCATCATACATCGGAAGGCCAGCGAGTGGGATCAAAGCTCCGACGATGGAGCCCCAGATGGTATTCGCGGCGAGAGCAGAGGCAGCGTGTTCGGTAAATGCATGAACAAGAAGCTTCGCCGAGAGACCGAAATCTTGCCCGACGCCGCCCCAAGCCATCGGTGACCGGTCTGACGAAATCTCGCGCGGAAAAATAGTTTTTCCGCCCACCATCAACCCCGCGAAGAACAAGTCTGAGTATTGAGACTCAGTGGAGACCCTTTTACCCAACATCCCCACAAACAATTGTACATTGGTCCATCTGAAGCGTCCATCTACACCTATTCCCCATGTCTCTCTACGAGTACCCGCCGATGCCCCGTCTGAGCGACTCCATCGACCACCCCCCCTTCATCGACCCCGAATTCGTCGACACTTCCAACCCCGACGACGCGCGCACCTCCTTCCGCACCACCGACTACTCCGCCACCCTGCCCCTCATCCGCGCCCGCTACCCCAACATTGACCCCCTCTACCTCGTCAAGATATTCCGCGGCACGATCCACGCGGCCGGCCTGGTCTGGCTCGACGTCGACCGCCAGGACGCCACCCCGCCCGACTTTGAAAACTTCGCGCACCTGATGTACTGCTTTGAGATTTACGGGCAGGTCATTTGCATACTGGCTAGTCCGCAGGGGGTGGAACGAGTGCTGGAGTTGCAGAGGGCGCTGTCGGATTATCGGGTTAGATTGCTCAAGTTGAGTAGGGCGGCTACGTTTGATAGTTTGAGGGAGTGGCATAAGGCGGTTCTGGAGGCGCAGATTCGGGGCGGGCAGGACAGGGTGGAGGGGTGGAGGGAGAAGAGGGAGGACTTGGCGGGGTTGTTGAAGAGGCAGATGTGAGAGAGAGCGGTACGCAATCTAGGTGCGTTAGGGCTAGTGGTGGTGGGGTGGGACAGTTGGGGGGGGGGGGGGGGGGAGGGTGCAACGTGAGGTAGAAGTGCGTGCTTATTTCTACTTTTCTTTTGGTTCGAGGGAAATTGGTTACGCTGTCACACTTAGGAGTGTTGCTGCTCTTTACCGCCTGCTCAGCCCGGCGTTTCTCGGATTTTCGGGTCTCTTGAATTAGATTCATGTATTGCGTGAGCAGGGGTATTGCCTGGACATCCATCTATATGGACGAACCATCTTCAAGCCCACAAAAGTGCAGAGTCATGGCGTCGTCTACTAGCCGTTTGCCATCCTCCACTGGTTTTGAGAATGCTCGATTTTGAAGGTCATGGGCTTCTTCAAGAGGCGGCGGGGGCTCAAAGCCAGCGCGTTTGAGGCTTTCGATGTCATCTAGTTGAGCGATCGTTGTCCAACCACCGCTGTCATCAAAGAATCCACAGCTTCCCGGGCGCAGATCAGTACTGCTGACAGGCTCATATACGGCGTATCCATGAGGATGATGTTGCATTTGCTTTACATGATGGGCAGCGAGTGACTTGTGCGACGACATTATCGCAATGGTATCCTCCTTGCGGCTGAAACAACGTGCTGGGAAAACAAGGGAGCAAAATTGAAAGCAGGCAAAAAGGAGCACAGCCGAGACAACCAAGCGCCTAGAACTATTGACGCTGGCGCGGTTGCCTAAATCATCTAGCCGTCAAAAAAGCCAAACCGTGAGAGACTTTTTTTGCTTCATGCATGCATCTTTGTGCATACCAGGATGGACTACCTTATGCCAAAAGAAGAGCTAGATACTGCGGTATGCGACGCTCGTAAAGTGGTCTTAAGTACAGGTGCAGATCCTCAAAGCGTGGCAGACTTGGGGACAGCACTACAAAAGCGTTTTCAAGTCGGCTACTCCCAGAACGATCTTGATCATGGACTAAACAACCTCCAAGCTGCTCTTGTAGAGTTGAACGATGACAGCTATCAAACTCCAGCAATACTGAACAGCTGCAGCATCATTCTACGGATACGTGCGGCAGTTCAAGAACATTTGGATGATGCGCTGATTGCAACTAGCCTTGCCCAAGCAGCAGTCCAGCTTTGTGTAGGCGACGCAGTCGACTCTTGGCACTATAAACTCCAGTATTGCCAGTCTCGGACCCTTGCACACGAGCTCAGTCCTCACCAAAATTGGGCAAATGATGTACTCGCAATGCTCGAACAGTTGTTGGCTAATCCACCTAGTCAAATAGCCATGCACATCTGTAGGAACGCCAAAGCTCACGCGCTGAGAGTCGTCTACAAGTGGACCGGAGATGAGACTCTTTCGAATGAGTTCACAGGTAGCTTTTTCGGCCTCGAGACCTGCCAGACAGAGAAAGCCAGGATCTACGTTGCCCAAAATGGGGGTGAAAGCTACTTGACTGTTTTTGATCATGGAGGCCTCGATTTGAAGCTTGCTACAACATATTGCACAAGGTTTATTTGGAGCAGCCTTGCAATCCTTTCATAAAATTTACCCCTCTGGTTCTCATCCATACGAAGGACTCCTCCATCGTCTTCTTGGAATTGCTGCTTCTCGTATGTTTCAAGCAATCCATGGACTTTCACATATTGAAGCGGCAAAAGAGTACTTCCTTTCCGCGTTACGGCTTATTGGTCCAGCACACATATTGCGTAATAAGACGATCATTGATTACGCGTTGTGTGTTCAGTTAGGTGCCGTAAGCCAGCAGAAGATCAGAATTAAAAGTTCTCGAGACCTTGTTACGGCGCGACGGATGTTAAAGGCCGAATTGATTCGATCAGATCTAAGTTCCACTCAACGACGCAAAATTTCTGACCTGCTTCAGGAGAATTACAGAGCTTCAACTACATATGGTTTCCAGGTTTAAGGGGCACAAAAGTCCAACGATGCAGACGACGGCGAACTTCGGCTCGAGTTCCTCACCGACCCTGACACGCTTGTCATGAATACTAATCGTTTAATCGACTCCATTTGGGTTTGGAGTTCCTTCAGTGATGAACGTTATGATACTTACAAATCGCTTGCCTTTCGCTGCGAAGAAGTCATTATGGGATCGATGTCGAAGAATAAAGCCATCAATCAAAGCAACAAATTACACCTAGCCGGGCTGAAGACTGCGGCAGCTTTACTGCTCAAACTGTTTTTCTCACGGCATGGCAAAGAGCTCGGACTAAAAGTTGCTAGCGTTTGCATAAAGATCGTAGTTAATCGTTGTTTCGACTGTGCTCGTCGAATCTGGGTTGGCTCCATGGCTGCAATTTGCCTCTACAGGTGCCTCGACGAGGTTCATGAAAGAACGAAATCAAGCATAAAGCTATCGTGTACGTTATTGTCATTCGCGATTCCAATTGGTATTAGGCGAACAGGTGGAGAGATTTACGGCTCCATGTAGTCGAAGCAGAGACGTTCAAGCGTCTTGGTAGCGTATCACAGCATCCATTGATACTGCAGGATCGCGAGAAAACTTTATATAATGACATGAGGCAACGTGGCAGCCCTGGTTCCTTGCATAATGACTTCGATGCAAACGACCTGAAGAAACTTGCGGCATATGGTCCAATTGTGATCCTCAACATCACAGAACTCCGCAGTGATGCTATTTTGATATCTACAGATTCACTTCGAAGCGTCCCTCTCCCGCTGGCCGGTGAGGAAAGATGCAGAGAAATATACAACGGGTTGAAACAGCTTCTGGAAAGATTGAAAAGCGACAATAATCCACCGGATCAATGGGACACCTCGGACAACTCCCTTCACAGGATATTGCTTTGGCTTTGGATTGCCATTGTGGAACCTATCTTCAATTCGCTCGGCATCTCCGTCCATCAGCGCCCCGAAAGTCAGAAGCCACGAATCTGGTGGGTGACTTCATCCTGGGCAAACCTCTTACCGCTTCATACTGCTGGCGATCATAGAAGAGCCGCAGGAACCGGAGAGCCTTGTAGCGTGTTAGATCTGACAAACTCCTCATGTATACCAACCATACGTGCCCTCCAAGAAGCTCGAAAAAGAATGGAAGAACTCACCTCGCAAGATGCACCACCGGACGCGAACAAAGCGCTCTTGGTCGCCATGCCAAGCACAGCAGACAGACGCAGTCTCCCCAAAACAACGACGGAGATCGACACTGTAAATTCTGCCATATCGCATCATTTCACCACCACCATTCTCCACGAGCCATCCACAGCCGACGTCATCACCCATCTCGAAACGAGCAAGATAGCCCACATCGCCTGCCACGGAGAGACCGATCGCCTCGATCCAATGAAAAGCCATCTCCTCTTCAAAGACCATAGGCGAAAGCCCCTCGACGTCAAGACGCTGATCAACACCACCTTCCAACGCTGCCAACTGGTCTATCTCTCGGCCTACGAGACGACGGTGAATGAGGACGTCGGACTGCTGGACGAGGGTATCCACATCTCGGGCGGGTTCCAGATGGGGGGGGTTCCCAACGCGATTTCGACGTCGTGGACCGTGTTCGATGACGTTTGCGTTGATGTTGCCAAGGGGTTTTACGAGGTGCTTGTAGGTGAGGAGGGGAGCACAATTGATGTGCGGAGATGTGCGGGGAGTTTGAGTAGGGTAACGCGGAGGTTGAGGGATCTAGGGAGGAGTTCGCTGGTTTGGGCCGCGTATACGCATTTTGTTGCGAGAACAGATTGCGGAGCGGAATAACTAGTAGCCGAGTGGTTTCAATAGTAGTAGATTGTGACTATGACTATGGTAATGATCGTGTCTAAACAGCATAAAGAGAAAAACATGGAGGCGGCCATGATCCAGTCTATATAAAACAAAGGGGCCCCGAAATCGAACCCGAACAACTACCGAATTCCTATAAATTCCCTATCGAAAAGTGGCGAACTCAGGGGTATTACTCTCATGATCATTTGCCGAACTCATATGATTTATATGAATCTTTCGTATAACATATATAATTCTTTATATAACACATATAAGCGAATTTATTATCTAATAAGTGAATTCAAACAACATTCCCTCTTTAAAAATTCGTTTATTTCGATTAATAAAGATTAAATACACTTATTAATCGTTTATATCGTTCAAAGAATTATTTAATTAAAGGCTTAATAAATATGTTTGTGATTTAATCGTTTATAAATACGAAGTTTATAATAATTTCATTATTGATCAAAATTTTTCGTATATAATAATATTGAATATCGATATGTTTGATGCGTTAATGATATTTAAAAATTTTAACAAAAATAAAATTATTTTTATTATCATTAAATAAACGAATCGAATCATTTTTGAGGGTTTAAAAATGTAATTTTTAAAGTTATCGTGTAATTTATATTATTATCTTAATAATTTTGATAAAAACGACGTATTTAATTTTAATAATAAATGTAACGATACTTCGTTGCTTTTTATTATTTCAAATATAAATCGTTTAATTTCATAATAAAACATATTTATAAATGAATTTCTTATTCGCTTTATCGTTATTATAAATCGAATTTGAATAAACGATAAAGTGTCTTTTCTTATGAAATCGTAAATCATATTTAATAATATCGACGATATATTTGAATATTCGATTGATTGTATTCAAATAACGCATAATAAAATTATGATAAAATTAATTTAACTTATCGATCGTAAAGGTTAAGTTAAATCGTGTATTAATTATAAGATATATGAGATTTTTAATGCGTTTTTAATAACTTAATTAATTAATGCGTTTTTCGTCGAAACGCGTAATTTCGATCATTTCGTATTTATCGAATAATATAATAATCGAAATGCATTACTTCATTTTATATTTATAAAAAATCTTTTTAACGTATTATAATTGATTAAGAATTAAGATAATAACGATACGATGTATTTGAATATCGAATATCTTATCGATTAAGCCCAAATCTTTTATTTTGAAAAATGTTTTAATATTGTTTTTGATAATGTTTATTAAAGTCTCGATTATAATAAAGATAAGAATATCGTCGACATAAAAAACGACGATAATTAATTTTGAGTTTATGATTCGAATATAAATACATTTATTCGAGAATATAAATTTGAATCTCATCTTAATAATAATTTTTTCGAATTTCATATTTTAAATATGAGTTGATTGCTTGAAATTATATAATTCTTTTAATAAACGAAACATTTTGTTATTAATAACATTTAAATATTTAAACGATATCATTATATAGATTTCGTTATATAAATCGCTGTTAAAATACGCGTTATTAACATTCAATTAATAAACTAATAAATTTAAATAAATTATTAAAACGAATAATAATCTCAATGATTCAAATTTGAAAATAAATATAAACGTTTCGTTATAATTTATTTCTTTCACTTGTGAATATTTTCGAACAATTAATTTTATCTTATATTGATTAATGATTTTATCAAAATTATATTTGATTTTGAACATTCATTTGTAATTAATAAACTTACGCTCGATGAATAAATCATTAAACTTTTAAATATCATTAATTATCAAATCGATAATCTATTTAATGATAATAAACTTTCATTTAAACGCATCAAATTCGTTGATAACTTTTTTATAAATTATAAATTCGATATATTATGCAATATATGTTTGATTCTTAAAATCAAAAGTTTTATCGAATTTTATATAATTGTTTATTTTATAAATACGCGACGATTTAATAAATGTAATTATAGATTTTATAAAACGTTATATATTGTTTTTTAATATAAAGATAAATGTTGAATTTGTAATAATAACACTTGAAATCGAATTAAACTCGGTCTGAAAAATCGAAATTTCGATTATTCGACGTTCATTTGAGACTTTCGAAATCTTATTAATTGCGAAAAAAAAAGTTTTTATTATTATTATTATTTAACAAACGAGATTGCGAATCTTTTTTATAATGATTGAAAATAATTTAATGAGAGTTTTTCTCTGATATTGACTCTTTTAAATCATTATTTTGTTTATTTATTAACGACGATATGATATTATCAATTGAGGCTTTATCGTTTTTTTAATCATCGTCGTCGTCAGATATATATTTATTTATTATCTCGGCGACATTATTAATAATATCGTCATTATTAAATAACATTAATATTTTCTTTATACGCACGAAATCGAATTTCGAAAATAAATCTTCAAATAACAATTTCAAGTCTTTTCGATGCTCATAAAAAATTATATTCATAAATCATTCGAATCGGTTTTTATTAGATTTATAAACACGATACTAAATCTTCGAATAATATTCGATATATATTTTCAAATAATTCACGCTATGCAACTTACTTCGTCGTTATTTCTTAAATAAAAACATTTTGCACACGCATTCAAATACCCTCTCATTATTGAGATTTAATATCATTTTTATTCATTATTCTTTAAATGACTTATTTTTTTTGACAAAAAATTTATTATAAATGTGATACGCGTATATTATCGTTTTTATTTAAAAGAATAATAACAATTTCGATTATACGAGCATTGCTTTAATTATCGTAATTATCGTTTTATTAAATCTTTTCGAGATTTCATTTTGATATGCGATATAAATAAAGGTAAATTTTATATAAACATTTATATCGCGTAATTCTTTTTCGATGATTTTATATTTTAATGCATTATCAATACGAATACACATTATCGACTTTTTATCTTTAATCAATAAATGTTTAATTTCGTAAATCAAAAAATCATAAATTTCGATTTTAGATGCGATAAATCGTATTATCGCTCATTTAATTATTTCATCAATAAACGACACGAAATACACACATTCTCTTTTAATGTTATCGATAAAAAACTTATTTCAAAAGTCGATATATATCTTTATTGTTGATATCGTAATCTTTATATAAAATTTCTTATTAATAATTTTAATCATTTTTATAATATTACACACGTCGCAATTAAAGTCTTTTAAAATCTTAAATCGATTCATTTTATGAATATAAAGATGTAAATTCTTTAATTTATATATTTTCGAATAATCAAATCGTTAATGTATTAATTTAAATATTATAAAAATAAAGTGTTTGCGTTTAGATAAAATCTTTATAATAATTACGATCGTTTAATTAATTAATATAAATGCTTTATCGAAGTTGCAATTAATTAACTCATAAAAATCATTTTTTATATAATTAAGAATAACGACATTATTCGTTTTTTTATTAATGATTCGTATCATTTAATTATTGAAGTATATTAAAAATTCACGTTTATTAAAAGCGATAATAAATAATAAATTGATTTTTATGTTCGATATATAAAATATATTTTTCAAAATTTACGTTTAATGATCGACTCGTATATGAATATCGTTTATATCTTTATATAATAATTCGCCTTAATTATCGAATTTCATTATTTCATCATAATGAGTTGTCACGGAGTGACCTCGAGAGAATAGGTTTACCCGAAGATTCCGCTGATCGTTAAGTCAAAAGATCAATTTCACATTGACCAGGTGTGATCTATTCTATTACTTACGTCCCTAGGACGGCAGGGCCGTCCCTCAGGCTGCAGGGCTGGAACCATGACATTATCCCCCCCTTAAGGGTTCTGTTCGCGGAACCCAGCCCCTCATTAAGTAGTCGCCCTCATTCATATGATCGGATTTTACGGCTTTGGAGTGTAAGCTTAAGATCCTCGCCGACAGGGTCGAACTCAGAATCTTAAATCTTTTAGTGTGAAATTATGTCACGGAGTGACCTCGAGGGAATAGGTTTACTCGAGGGTTCCGTTGACCGTTAAACCAAAAGATCAATTTCACACTGACCAGGTGTGATTTATTCTATTACTTACGTCCCTGAAACGGCAGAGCCGTCCTCCAGGCTGCAGGGCTGGAATCATAACATGAGTTATATTAACGAATAAATTCTTTTAAAATATTATATGACGTGTGACTTTCGAGTCGATGATTCATTTAAGAATTTTCGTGACTTGTTTATGATATGTAATCATTTAAACACGTTCTTTGCGAAATATGTCTTTTATATCATTATTCTCTTTTTTTATTATAATAACGATTTTGTCTTTTCGTTTAAGAGAGCGAATTATGAACTTATTAAAAGTTTTATGATCATTTTTTAATCGTAAAATATCGTCTTTATCCGCCTTCTTCCCTTTTTTCTTAAAATTAAAACAATTCGATTTGTAATAATCTTTTTTGTCACATTTAAAGCATTTAACGTTTACGAGATTATTGCTTTTCGAATGATTTTTTTAATTTTGCTTGTCATCACGATTTTCCTTCGTATTAACGATATTTGAATTATCTTTACGCTTGATATCTTATTTTATAATACGTAATTATTTCAAAGTTAATGCTATAATAAAAATGTCGATTTGATTTAAAATATGTTTCGTTATATCGTACTCGTTTTTTTGATATGCATTTACGATCACGATCGCATAATATATATTCGATAACTTTATATTCGATATAAGATTATAAATTTCGTTATTTAATTACTTTAAAATCATCGTCATTTTATCGATTAATTTATCGCTATTTTTGATATAATCGAAAAATCGTTATAATATAAATAATAAACGTCTTTTATCACTCACTTTATAAAATTATTTCAATTCGTTTTATATATTCTTAAATAAATTTATATTATTCATATAATTTTATTGCGTTTTTTTCACATTAATAATTAATATAATAATTATTCAATAATTCACAAGCATTTAATTACGTTCTTTTTTGTTATCGTTCGAGCATTTTCTAATATTTTTCATAATGTCTCATATATCACGTTTTATAAAAAATATTTTATAAACTTAAACTCAATTATTATGATTATAAGTTTTTAAAATAAACAATTTGACATATAAATGCTTTAATAACGACTTATTCAAATCATTTAAATCGATTTTCAACATCTATTTTTTATTTTTTTTAATAAATGCTATGAGTTTCTCATTTGACGAATTCGAATCTTATTTAATGATATAAAAACTTGATAACGTCGTTTCTCAATCGATGAATGTTATATCTCATTTCATTAAAACGATAATAAAATCTCGTTCAATAATTATTTAATAAATAAATTAATCGAATTTATAATTTATTGCGAGAATAGATTGCGAAACGAAATAATTAATAATCGAATAATTTCAATAATAATAAATTATGATTATAATTATAATAATAATTATGTTTAAATAACATAAAGAGAAAAGCATAAAGACGGTTATAATTCAATTTATATAAAACAAAGGGGCCCCGAAATCGAACCCGAACAATTACCGAATTCTTATGGGTTCTTTATCGAAAAGTGGCGAACTCAGGGGTATTACTTTCATGATCATTTGCCGGACTCACATGGTCCATGTGAGTTTTTCGTATGACACATATAGTCCTCCGTATAACACATATAAGCGAGTTTATTACCTAATGAGTGGGTTTAAACAACACATTTTGGAGTCTAGCCGCCGCCGCCGCTGCCGTGCACGGATATTTCAACGAGAAATTGTTCGAAGCCCCATTGGTTTTTATACGTCATAGTCAGCAAGGCCAGATTTTCATTTCAGCTACAATCGGTTCCCGCCCCCCGGGACCCCCCCGGTGCCGCCCCAAAAATAGCTGAATTTCATTCGGGTTTTCAAACGAGGAGACTTCCTCTATGCTTATGCCTAGATCGAACAGGCTTGGATATCTAGACCATAGCGAAGCCGCTCATTCATTCCTCGTTGAAATTTTGTCCTTCCGAAGTTGGCAGCAAGAGCGGTCCGCGTGATTGTGGCTCTCCCCCTCCGCCGTGGGGGAAGTTGTGCGGTGCTCTACGACGCTTCTAGGAATCCACCTATGTGACTGGAGCACACTCATTTATATAACATAACGGATCCATTTGACGTGAGGGCGCGCCAAAAAGCTAATATTTTTTGTCAAACGCCCGTCCGTGCCGGCTGCAAGCTTGTATATATGACAATTGACAAGGCGATGGAAACCTCACGGCGTCGGAGCGATGCGAACGGTGGAAAGAAGACTGAAAAGTCTCGTTTGCGGCGATGTAAAAGGGAAAAAGATCTCACATCTCAATTCCCACCCAATCCTTGACCCTATCATTGGTAGCTCACCGATCATATTTTGCACATCTATCTTTATTTGTTATCCCACTCAGATACAGAACGATATCTTGATCCTTTCTCATCTCCTTCAAACCAGCTGTATCCCATAGGCTAGCAGGGCGTAAAATTCAGGGTTTCAGCCCTATCAGACCTATGTATGTATGCCAAAGCACTGAACTCCTAGCTATGAAGGAGGTCTACCCCGGTTTGTAACCTATGGGATAGGCCTATTTCTAGTAACGAAATAGCAAGCCGCCGGGGCTGAGAGCGGGAATCGAACCCTCGTGTAGATTTATCCCTGCCAAGAGTTGCAGCATTTTGTGTACACGCTAATAGAGACGCTAAAACACACACCTGTGCGTTCGTGCTGGCTTTTCAACATTTCTTAACATTTTCTCGTCTCCTAGTCTCTTTAAGCAATCATTTTCTACTTCACTCCCCTAGAACGAGCCCCTTGTGATAAAGATGCCCACCTTCTTCGACCTTGACTTGCTTCGACACTGAATAATGATATTCACTGCCCGATGTATATCGCATACTATACTCGAGCGATCAGAGGCTCTCCTCTCTATCTCCAATGTCTCAGCGTTGATGCTTTTCTACATGTTACATTATCTCCGCTTCATCTATAAATCATAGAGCCAAATTCTCTGCCTACGAGCGCCGAAGCTTTGCAATCAAACAGTTCAATAAGTATATCTTCTAAACAATTCTACTAGTCACGCAGTACTTGTGTATCATCTCTCTCAGGTACAAGGAATTTGCTCAGCCTGGCGGTACGGTGTCTAATAATTTCTGGACAGCGCAAACTGCGGCACCATTGACTCCATTCCCTACTCACACTTATATACATCGCTCAAAATCGAGCGAATTTGTTTCATGCCCGAAAGCTATCGCAATGCCTCAGTCAGCCCATATTACGATCAATGGGGCCACATTCTCAAGATACGAGTGTCAGATATCCTGCGCCATCAAACTCTGCGTCAAGGATGCCAACCATAACACTCCCTCCGATAAAACACTCGGCTACATCATCAACTTTTTGCGCGGAAGCTTTGACGAAATAACCTTACCCTGTCACAACTTGGTACCGCAGATTCAACGACATTCAGAAGAGGGCGTCAGATCGATCTACATTCATGTTTACGTCAATAAATCGCATTGGGATAGAGAAGCTAGTAAAGTGTACAATAGATGGTTGAAGCAGCATGACCACACGACTAAGATGTACGCACCCGTATTCTAGTCGTTGGATGCATGGTTAGGTTTGGAAGACTGACACGGTCCGTTAGATACAATGACAACGAAAACGACCTCGAGAAAGACTTCGACTTAGAGTCTAACACCTCACTGAGCAAAGACCTCGAGTCATCTTTTGATAGCGAACGGAGCAAAGACTTCGACGTAGAGTCTAACGCCGCACTGAGTCGGTCGATGCTAGATAGGAAAATTCCTATACGGATCACTCACGGCTCCTCTTTGCGAGACGATAGGAGGTCTTCGACATCTAAGGATCAGCCTCCTCCCAGTAACAAGGTGTCTCCAACGAGTCCTGAAAGCAATATTGAGTCTAATGAGCAGCCTCAACCCAGCCATCAAGTGTCACCAAAGAGTTCTGATTGCACCCCTAAGTCTAATGAGCAGCCTCTTCCCAGTCAAAACGTGTCACCAACGAGTCCTGAACGCAACACTAATTCAAAAGAGCAGCCTCCTCCCAGTCAACAAGTTTCTCCAATGAGCAACGATCAGTGTGACACGAGCGATGAAGTCAGTCCTTGTACCTACGAAGATGAGTCTTCAATTGAAAACAGTACAAAAAGTGAAGACAGCGACGATCATAGCAGTCTATCAATGTCAAGCTACGATCAACTAACCATAGCATATGCGAAGCATCAGATGATGGTCGCTCTGATGGAGGAGTTCTATACAAATTTTGACCCTCAATGGCAAACAAACGTACGAACTCACGTTGCGTCAAGTTCGAGAAGTTCCCGCTCTTATGCAGAATCCTCAAAGTCTCAGAATAGTTCTATGCAGGACTCCAATGGAAAACGAGCGATGCGTGATAGAGAGCCTTCCCCTGATGACAATGCTAACAACGGAAAGAAGAGAAGAAGGATCCCAACCGATGCAAAAGGAGATGAACCCGATCCTCAATTCGCATGCCCCTTCCGCAAATATGATCCACGAAAATACTGCTCAAATCTCGACACAGGAACTAAATATAGATCATGCATAGGCCCTGGATTTTCTACCATATCAAAGCTGAAGTAAGCACATAAATCTACATTTCATGCATGAAAAGTATATGAAAGAATGCCTAGACTAAGATGATTCTTCAGACAGCATTTAAGAAGAACCCACAGCGCGCCGTCAATTCAGTGTCAGAGATGCTGGCTAATCATGGAAAACATGGAAGAAATGGGAAGACATGTGAACGCTGAGACACGATGTGAGCCAGGCTCCACTCGGCCGGAGGAGGGGATGAGTCAAGAGAAGATGAGTCTCATCAACAGCAAATGGGGAGTAAATTGGGAGGGTATATTCAAGATTCTGTTTCCAGGGGCTCCGGTTCCAAGCCCGTGTAAGTCGTAATCTGAAATCTTGAAGCTACTAATACACTTTGATACTGATCTCTGTCAGACTATGAGCCTGAGATCCTCGAAGATTTCCAGCGATCTTCACTGCAATCAAATGATCTGAGAAATTTTGAAGCTTACAACAGAACTGCCTTACCACTCTTAGTAGAGGCGAGTCTTCGACCTGCGATGAATACAAGGATGGAGCCCATCGAAGAGGAGCTGAGGACGCTCTTCGTAGACATCGTTCGTAACTGCCAATCAACCGTAGCGCACAATTGGGAGCGTATGAATGTCCCATCAGCGAGTACGAGGATTTCAGCGCAGCCTGCACCACGGGAGACAGTTGTGATCCATGCAATGGGAAATGGAAGCAACGAGAGCTCCAGAGCGGGTGCTAGCAATCCTGGACTGGATAGTTCCGTGAACCCTCCTGATTTAGATGACGGAGGCATCGATGGAGTCATCCTGTCCACACCGGTGTCTCCTGATTTGAATGATGGAGCTATGTCAGCAAGACCAGTAAAACCGAGCTTTGACAACAATCAAGGTAACAATCTAGCTCAAATATCAGAATTCGGTTACACTGGTATTTTGGAAGACTGTCAATGCCCATGCCACCACACCAGTGGGCTCAGTAGTACCCTTGGCGGTACAACCCCTATCCAGCTAGGCGTATGCACATACACTAACCTTCTGTTATAGACGGCGTGTGCGACAATTGTACTGCCAACCATTTCCAGCCGAATTTTGACGAGCTTAATGAGCAAATAGAATTCTAGCCCTAATGTGACGGTCGTGTGCTACAGCGTCGGAGCTTACGATAACGATAAGCTTGGAGTACAAAGATCTGCCACGATGAGAAGAGCGTTGAGTGAGTAGGACAAGACAAAGACGCTGGCAGTCGCTACAGTGGGACTGTAGGTTAGTGAGTCGCATAGGAGGTCAGGGATCAGTAGCCATGGCCCAATAGCCCCCACATAGAATGTTCTAGAAAAGCGGTCATAGCAGGAGACACGTGTCATGAAGGCTTTCTGTATATACCTGTCCTGCACCTAGCAATGGCTCTTCATTCGATTTCATCTCTTTCAAAGCCATAGCATTCTTGCCCCGCCCGCCCACACCCATATACAGCTTCATTTTCACTCCAGGTCTATGTCGCTCGGACATAGGAGTTTCTTAGCGCTAGGGTACGAGAATATGCCTGTTAGGCCCCTATTCGCGGCTGGCCCTGGCGTTAGGACAGCCCAATCACTCCTTACGTCATTTGTATGCCTTCATTGGTGCGTGTGACTTGTGCAGTCGAGTATACGAGCACTAATGGATTCTTTTACGGGCGTCGACGAAGGATTACAGAAAATGTCCAAGCGAAGAACGCAGCTTTCGTTGATGATTGAGATTGGAATAACCCAAGGCTCTGAAGGGGACCGAGGGCCCACGGGATAGCTCCTTAGACAGCATAGGCAGTCTCCAGCGTGGGAATAACCCCCTTGAATTATGATAATAGCTTGAGATTCAGAAAAGCTTCTGTGGAAGATGCAAGGAGGACCGAGGCCTATGTGAGCGAGGATCGAGGAGCGAGGACATATCGAAGCTGGCTGGTGGAGCAAGGGATATGTGATTGCAGGGAAATCCTCGAAAGTAGGTTGAGACAGTCTTATCCGAAGAGTCCTTGTGCCCAAGACGCTTCACTTCCGAGCTGGCGAACCGGCAAATCGCAACTCACGGACTGCGATATGAGGAACTGAGCCCTGGACCAATCGAAAACCCTCTGCGTTGCGAAATCCTGCATTTGGAAGTTGCTGTAGCATAAACTCCTGATGTCGGTCTAAGCGGACCACGTCCTCGGATGAATCATCCGACCGAATCGTCTGATATCTCGCACAGGTGGATTCGTAGGCAAGTGCCGTCCCTCTGGTTGGTCGTCATTCGGAACCTCCACTGCTAGGAGGCCTGCTCGCATCTCCAAAGCCTTCTCCATCTTACCGTGCTGCTCGAGCGCAGTGATCAAGCTCCAGTGCGCGCTTGACCGGTATACAGTATCAAGTTCGCAAGTGTGCCTTGACCATGACTCCAGCATCTCCCACTTGCCCTGGTTCCAGAGAGACATGTACAGATTATCAAGCAGTCGCGCATCGGCGTCGCTTTGTCGGCGTATCGCGTCAAGATATGCTGCTTCTGCTTCTGCGTCTTGCCCTAGGTGAGCATGGCATATTCCAAGGCACTCGATCGCTCGTACAGTATCAGTATGTTCTTGGCCAAGTCCATTGTTGCGCCAGGAGAGCACTCTCTCATACAGATCCTTGGCTTCAGAATGACTGGAGCTGTTTAGATAGCAGTCGGCGAGAGCGTCTTCCGCATTGATTGTCTCTCTGTGATCACGGCCCAACTTCTTCTCATGTAGCTCCAATATTCTCAGCCGATACGTCTGCTCCTTGCTGTAGCACGCTCTCAACCTGCAGCATTCTGCAATGGTCTGCAAGCAATTTGCGCTGATACGCCACTCGGATGTGTTTTCACAACTCACTAGTATGGCTTCGCTCAACCGAGTAGCCTCCTCCAGCCTGCTTTGACGCATGATCTGCTCTGCATGGCTAAGGCGGTAGTCGAAGACGTGTATGTGCTCTGAGTAATACATTGCCTCACAAAGTGTGATCAGTTTCGCGTAGAAGATCTCCGCCATCGCTGCGTCGTGTTGGAACTCTGCTATTCCAGCCATGCTGCGGTAGGTGTAGACCGTTTTGGTATTCTCGGAGGCATCGCTAAGTGGACAGCGTTCCATGATCTCTTGCCACATCGCAATGCCACCCTCCTCATGCCCGAGCATGGCTAATTCTAGAGCATAGTCGTGCATGTTGTCGAGCGTGCGTACACTGCTTGGACCTTCCGATTCTTCCCAGCATTCGAAGCTGGCCTTACCCATCTCGAGACACGTCTTTTCGTTGTACTGGTCATAATAAAGATGAGCTAACTCAAAAGCTGTCTCTGCAAAGTTCAAAGATGGGTACCTCGATATCCTGAGAGCATTTTGGAGCAGTTCCGCCGCGGCGTCCACATCGCTTGCAGATTGTGCTTGGTAGTAGCGGAGTCTGCCATAGAGCCATGTGGCCGCTGCAAGCCGTTCATCGTGTTCAGGAACGAGCTGTCGGAAGATCGTAAGACTCTGTTCTGCCCGTCGCAACGCTTGAATATACATTCCGCGTTCAATGTCGAAGTCTGCTGCCCAGCAAAGCAGATGCGCCAAGTCCAGCCGAGCTTCCGTTGTCTTGTACTTGTAGCCCATGACAACGTGAACGTGGGGAGCAAGTGCGTCGCAAATGGGCCATTCGGCCACTCCAATCTCCGTTGGGTAGTCCTTGGATACGCAGGCTAGAGCTGTCTCCTGCCATTGTTGAGTGGCACTATCTCTCTGGAGTGAAAACTGGACGAAGCGTTGCACCAGCCGGTGGATCTGAACGCTCTGTAAACCAGCTCGGGTAGTGACGAGATTGAAAGACTGTAACACACCAAGGGATGTTGTTACCTCCGGCACTTTAAGCAAGGATTTTGGGACGCTTTGACGGTCGAGCATCGCAAGCAAGGACAAAAGCTCGGCTGCTCGAGGCTTCTGTCGCTTGATCTGGTCGTGAGATAGCTTCCATGTTCGGAATACCGAGTTCACGCTTTCCTCGTCCCGTCGAGAGTCGTCGAGCTCTTCATGGAGGAACTCCTCAGCGTTTTCTCCCCGAAGTGCGTTGGTGTATTCTGCGATGGAGGCGCTATTTTCCTTTATAAAGGCTGCTGCTTGAGACACCGCCAGAGGAAGATGGTCCAGCTCCTCTAGGAGACCGCGGACCTCCGCTTCATCGAAGTTGGATTCCTCACTTCCAAGCTTTGACAGGAAGAGCGATTTTGCTTCGTCGTTTGACATTGGCTGTAAGGCTATGGGCTTCGCTTCCTTTGCCAGTCTGCTCGCAACACGGTTATCACGAGTCGTGATTAACACATGGCTGTTGTACAACCCTTCCGGGAGGTACTTGGAGAGGTTCTTCGATGGGTCATCCAACGAGCCTCCGGACTTGTACTTGCCAGGCCACCAGTGCTCGATGTTGTCTGCGTTGTCGACGACGAGAAGGTAGGGATTTGTCGTGCTCGAGAGCCATGAGCAGACTAGCTCGAGAATTGAAACCTCCGGATCGTCCCATCCCGGGAGTTCCAATAGCTCCGCGATTCTTTTGTATCCTTGGTAAAATCGAGCAATGTTGCCTCCATAAGCCCACAGGACGTGGGCATCAGGTTTGCTCTCCTTGTACCGATAACAGTACTCGATTGCGATCTGCGACTTGCTGTAGCACTGTGTGAGTACACTTACGGCCTACCGTCAAGGCGAGAGATTTCCTTACCCAACTCCACCGATGCCAGATATCGCTACCCGGCTCTGTGTCCCAAAGCTCAAATCAATCGACCGTAAATTGCTCTCCCGGCCCACGAATCGCGCATCGCGACTGAATGGTACGAGAAACAGCCCCGTCGCACTCATGTAGGATAGTAGTGCCTCCGAAGGCCTTCTCTCCGATTTCGGTCCCCCCTTCTCCGCCGGGGTGACGTTGAGGAATGTCAGCAACTGTACATTGTCCCTCAGCGCTGAGGCTATCCTCTGGACGCGTCCTTCTTCTACCAGGCTGACACCAGCCCTGACCGTCTTCTTTAGCCGCGAGTCGCCCTTTGAGATCATCACCTTATTCAGCACCTCGTCGAGCTGACTGACCTGCTCGAAGCATTGTCTCACAACCTCCTCAAACGCTTCCTCGGCCTCTGGCGGTAGGTTGACAGTCCCATGTTGCGTGCGGACGACGATACTGATGAGAAGTGGCAGCCGCGTTCTAATGTCGCGAAAGACATCTGGGAGATCGCCGGCTTCGGACAATTCTCTTATCCTCCTCGCAATCCTCGTCCCAATGCTGACAAAGGTGACAATGGCCGAGGCCAGTCCAATTGCAGTGACCGGATCCATTGGCTTCAAAAATCAGTCTCTGAATACATGACTGTATACATTTTTTGTATTATAGGTGGATGTTGGCGTCCATGAATAAAGAATACCACGCATAGGCTGTACTAGCTATGAACAACAACGATTGTTCATGGATGACTGGTCCAATTATTCATGACATGACATTGTACTCTTCATCTCATAGAACCAATTTCCACTAATGGCACGTACACGTAACAATCTATGGATAGAACGCCTTGCTCATGAGCAATGTATACAAGATGCCTTAGTTGCTATTATTTTGGCTACTTTACTCTCTCGACGCCTTTTTCTCCATTCTCGAGGTGGGTAACGGGGCTGGCTGAGAGGCTGAGACGAATTTTGAGGGGTCACGGTGGTATTTCACCTGGTCTTCAATAATCAAGTAGTTGCCGTTGGGGTGCTGATTGGCGAGGCGGGCTGACGGAGGCTCAGGGTATACCCTTGAAAGTCTCGCTTCGAGGGTGTCACATGAAGCCCGCAGCAGAATGTGGCGCTTCGGGCTTCTTCGTGCCTTATGATACCTCACCAATGGCCATCATCGAGTGATATTCATGCGCCCTGCAGCAGCGCATTAATTTGCACATGGCTGGGCTGCGCCGTGCATGCACAAGGTTGCGAAGCCTGATTGATGCTGTCTCGAGGCTCGCAACCTTGGTTGGACGGTCCTATCGTACCCCGCATCAAGAGCAGTAAGCATCCAAGCCCTTCGCAGAGTGCGCGATTCGATGTTGAAGGGTAGTCGATTCAGATTATGGACAAGGTTTGTGCTGATGTCTGAATTAACGGCCTATAGTGCAAAACACGGCTTCCACGCCAGCCCGGAGCGGAATTCTGGATGTGGGCGGAGTGATTTCCTCTCATAGCAAATAAAGCCTCTAGCTCACGATTGCTTTACTTTGCAGCGCAGAGTTGTCCGTCGTCGCTTTCGCGGGCTGCCTGCTCTCAATGATTCGCCTCGCAATTTTCTCACCCGAAGTATATGCACCAGCAACCGTACCCAGACCGTCAAATGGCGCAGTATGCTCTCCAGCGAAATAGATGTGCTGCTCCGGCATCCCGTGTCGGATCGCTCTCACGTCGTGTGCGGCGTCTGTCATACCGATTTGAAAGTTGCTGTAGCTGCCATTGCCAGCGAACTCGTCGTTGCACCACTCAGTGGCTAGAAAGCGGAGAGGCGCAAAGGTCTTCGCGTATCCTGGCAACCTAGAATAGTACGGCTCGAAGAACTCCTGAAGCCACTGATCACGAGCTTTGCCTTGCAGTCCGCGGATGGAGGTTGTGATGTGAGTTGAGCAGTCGCCAAAGGTATAGAAGAGCAGGATATTGCGACAATAGAGCTCTTCGAAGGCATGGAAACTCACGCATTCCAGGCGCCAGTTTCGAGGGTTGGTCTGAGTCGCGTAGGAAGGCGACAGCCAATGTACAAAGCTCACAGTGTCATCGGAGCCATTCTCTACGTCCGCGGTGACGGAATCCCAGAAGGCGATTGGGAACTCGATCAATACCTACAAGCGATCGTTAGTACATGGTGTCTTCAAAACAATTAGCGGCTGTTCACTTTTTCCAGTCTTCCGAACGATATCGAGTCGATTGCGGACGCGATGCGAGGATGCAGCTGGTGTATGCTCTCTTTATGCTGCTTTAACCAGCCCAGCGGCGTCGTGACCACGACGTCATCAAAGTACTGCTTCTCGCCATCGGAAGTAGTCAAACAAACTGGACGAGGTCCGCCATTCTGAGCATCCAGAGAAATCATCACAGTGTTGAGTTTGAGGTGCGCTTGTGCAAGAGGTACCGCAGAGACTCGGGTAATGATCTTCTGGTAGTTCGTGGGTATGAAGCAGTCGTCTGTAGAACTTAGCCGTATACAACCAAAAGCCAGTCCTTGTGCCTGCCTCCTGCAATACAGTCTTCAAGAAAGAAGTACTTGAGTGACTGGAGCTCGACGTGATCACCCACGTAAGCTCCCCACATCTGCGACATGCCTAGAACAAGCTCCACCTCTCGCCCAGTCATGTCGCCGCGTTGGAAGGCCCAATCGCACCAGCCTTCGAAGAAGCTGTGCAGACTCGCAGAGGCATCGATCTCTTCGTTGCGATTCGTGCTGTATTCGATGGCCCCCTCCAAAATCTCCCATACTTGCTTAAGGGCCTTGTTGGCTTCCGACGTGGCTACCAGGTGACCTGCATCATCGACCAGGAGAGTACTCTCCTTCCATCGATGAAGTGGAGTCTCGGTCTCCTTGGCCAGCTCAATGATCGGGTTGAATCCGGTACTGGCTTCGTCAGCTTGCGAATGCGAACGTCGGGATCAATTCGTGTACCTGTGTACCCAATTCGCTCCGCTTTTCGGCGCTCGATTCAGCTTGGAAGTGGTGCAGCTGCTGTACCACTTACATATCGACCTCTAACGGTCCCATCTGATCGCTCTGGGCAACCTGTAAGGATGTCAATCCACGTGCGATGAGAGACAGATCATTCATTGCGAACCCTACCCCCAATCCGGTTGCGGGCTTCGATGATCGTCACATCGTAAGAGTGTCCAAGTAGCACAGTCGCGCAACGCAGACCAGACACTCCAGCTCCAACTATACAAATCTTAGGAGCCATGTTCTACATGTCACTGTATGACAGGTCTATTGACTTTGTGCTAGAAGAGGTGCGAGGTCTCGACTTAAGTAGAAGCTAACGTAAAACCTCGAGTATATTACCTTAGCTAGTAGAGACGTAGCATATTATTCGTGTCAGGACTGGTACAGGTATAAGATCAAGATAGGTGTATTGAATAAGACAATTAATTACGGAACGAATATCTCAAGTAGGTCAAACCAAGCATTTCTAATGTCTATTATGTACCCCAAAATCACCTCTACGTGCCAAGACATTCAGCCCTATAACTTTTTCCAAATGACAGCTCTCACGACAGCTTCCTAAACTCAATCGGCCTTCCATGGAACACAACATTTTCTGCTAGTCACTCTTTCACTCTTTTCTACACAATGGACAATCGAGCCCAGCAACCGAAGCAAGGTGACCTGCACTGGCGCCTGAGCTCGCATCCCATAACGCTGCTTTTCTTTCTCGGCTTCCGCATCTGTAGGTCCCGACTCCAGCCCCGTCAAGCATTGGCTGACACTCTCCCAGCATCCCTTCTGATATACCTCTTCGGTCTCTGGCTCTTCACCTCCAGCTTCGTTCTCGTCTTCATCGTCACCATGCTCCTCCTCGCCGCCGATTTCTACTACCTCAAGAACATAGCTGGGCGAAGACTTGTGGGGCTAAGGTGGTGGAATGAGGTCGATACGGCGACGGGTGATAGCCATTGGGTGTTTGAGAGTCAGGATAGAAGCGGAGACAGTGGAGGGCCTGTGCAGAATGCTACTGATAAAAGGTATGTTGAGACCATGAGACGTAGGGAACGGGGGAAGGAGGAGAAGGAGGAGAAGAGGAGAAAGAGGGGTGAAAGGGTGAAATAAGAGGTTTTGGCGGCGAAGGCTTAACGGCAGAGCTGGGCTAACACGCTGGTGTGATAGATTCTTCTGGCTAGCACTGTACGCACAGCCTGGTCTGTGGGTTGGGTTGGCGATCTTTGCGCTGGTGAAGCTGGAAAGTCCAATTTGGCTGAGTCTGAATGGTAAGTGCACGCTTTGCTGAAGACGAACGTCGGTCTTCACTAACGATGGTTGATGCTGCAGCGATTGCATTAGTTCTTACAATTACGAACACTCTTGCTTTTTCGCGGTGCGACAAATTCAGTCAGGCGTCGAATCTGGCTTCGAGCGCTATGTATTCCGGTGGGATAGCAAAGAGTCTTGCTGGAGGAATTTTCGGCAGACTGTTCGGACGTTAAGGAAGTTTCCGTCTATAAGATACGGGAACGCAAACTTGTCTAAGCATCCTTTATGCTCATCCATCTTGTTGTGACGTATATTTAAAGACATGCTTTCTACTATCTGCTCATCCACCTGTCTTGCTCACTGAAGGCATTGAGCCGATCCAAATCTCTCGACCGATGAGAAATGTTTCGCCAGCTCGTATTCAACAATATTCTTTATGCCTGTCATTGATATGCAATTTGATAGCGACTTCGCATCTACCGTTGAACCAACGGCGTCCCTCTCATGAGCTTTGCGTAAACTGTCGCAAAAATAATCCCAATCTCCTGGCTTGTTTCTCCGAATACCACCTACCCTCCCTCCGAAGTCTCCGCCCGTCCAAGTGAATATCGTTGTGATGTTGTCGACCTTTCTCATATCCTCATCCGGGACTCCTCGCTCCTCGATCAATGTAGGAAAAAAAGAATGAAAGATGCCGCACTCTGTAAAGGGGACCGGCACAGGACCTATTGGTGAGTCGTGGATCGTCACAAGAAACATCGTCTGCTTCATCATGTCGCGAGTCAAAGGCTCCTTCTTGACCTCTTCAAAACCGCGGGCTGTTTTGTGAACCGGTCCCTTGTTTTGCTTTGTTGACGTGCCGCGAGGAAAGATAGTCGGATTTCTTCTGCGCTGCTCCTCGCCAGCATCAGAGTTGTTCGAGAGAATGAAGACTTCTTCGTTAGATGGATTTTCTTCCGATGTGGATGTTAGAGGCGATGTGAAATCGTGAGGGTTCGACGTTTCGAAAGCTTCGAAGTCTGAATATGGTTGTTCTCTGCGAGACGAGTCGGACAAATAAATTCGCTTCGACTCCTTATTGATCTTAACCGAAACGATTAAAAAGGTAGATCTTCGAATTGACGTTCTGTGCTTGTTGAAATGTGATGCTCTAAAGACGTGATTCATACAATATACCTGATCACCACTAATTTAATATTCGCTCAAACAGAGATTGTGAGTAATTTACATTGTATATTATGACATACGCTTTATAATTATAAAATTGTTCAATAACTTCGATTAATCTAATTATGATTAACATCAACATTATTAACAACAACGCAATGAATTATTATTTCGAATTCTCGCGTTGAACATCTCGAGAACACAGAAAATCCTTCAATGAATTTGACTCTTGAAGATGATCTCGCTCGCTATCACTTCAATAAAAAGAGTCGAACTTAATCAAAAAATCTAAGACAACGATCTTGAAAACCTTTGAATCTTTAATCCTTCTAAGATTTCGATGATTTCGAAATTTCAAATGAATCATCATGTCGACGATAAAGATGATACGCATTTGCTCGAATGCATTTGATTTATTAACTTGAAACTCATTTTATCGAAAAAATGATTAAGACAGTGATCTTTAATGAAAGATTTTAGTTCGTAAGATAAATACGAGTGCGTAAGGTGTGTGATGATCATGATTATTGCAAATTTAATTTCGAATAGTGTTTAATAAGATGAATAACTTATTTAGATTCGTGATCGTACGCCTTAAATTGTTGTCGTTATTAATCGAAATCGAATTCGTAATCACTTAATGAGGGAGTGAAATGTGAAAAGACGTGTAATTTCGATGTGAGAATTAAAAAGCATAATATATCACATTAACAATTAAATAAGCTTTCAAGCATAGGTACAAAGTCAGAAATGACAATCAAGTCACAATAGATTGAGATTCGTTTGAAAGACTCACAGAGTGAAAGTGAGGAATTATGGAATGATACGTTGGTTTTGACACGTCGAGAAATCACAAGAGATATAAGAGAAACAAATAAAAACCAAAGAGGGTTAAGCAAAGGTCCAAAGGGATGTAAGGTGTGATATGGAAAAGGGCAGAAGGTCGGTGGTGTGGGGGGTTTATATACCCCCATGTGCCGGTCCGTCACTCTGCGGTGCTTCACTCTTACCACTTTTACAGCTTCATTGATATTCACTGCTAACCAAGCCTTGGAAATTCTTGAAGGCTTCGCTGCTATCTCACCTCGCTCCTAACGCTTCTAATGCCCCCCTCAATTCCTTCACCGCCGTATTAGCATCCTCAAAATTCAAGGCTGATATGGCCCATCTCGCATGCTTTTGAGCTTTAAGAATAGCCTCTTCGTCCGTAAAATAGCTTGTTTGGCCGACGGCTACCGAAGGTACCATTGGCGGTGGTGCTAGTTCCCTTGCTGGAGCAGTGTGGCGTACTGATACCGGCAGAGGGGGGTGAATGGGAGTTTGAGATTCTTTGTAAGAAGACTCGTGAGGATAAGACGGAAATGAAGCAGACGGAGGAGCGGGAGGATATGATGGTACAAACGTAGAAGAAGGTGGCGAAATGTTGGTTTCATTCATGTTGGGCGGAGGAAAAGAATGCAAGGAATTTGATGGTTGTAATGGAGGAAGTCCAGCAGATGGAGAAGCTGCCGGTGATAAAGAGGAAGCGCCTGGAAGTACTACTGGTGGAGAGCTTAGGTCTGCTGGTGGAGCATCTGGCAGACTTGGCTGAGGAGCTCTTCCATCGTTGTCGGGCACTCTCGGGAAGTATCCACCGTCAGACGTTGTTCGATCAGCCGTTGATGGATCTAATGGAGATACCTCTGGAGGTGCGTCACTGTGGTAATAGTCCTCTGCTGGCTGCTGAGGAGGGTGATAGCCCTGACTAGGTTGAGGCCCTACAGAAGGCACTCTCGATGGATGTAAAGACTCATCGTAAGTCGACCGTCCGGCCGTGTGTCCTTGCAGTCGATCGTGCTCATCAGGAATCTCCATCACAGAGGGCTGACGGAATGCATCCTGATACTGGCTCGAGTCATTGAGGCCATTTATCATCTGAACGTCCGGGTCATTTGGATCAAGAGGAGCTTGCTCAGGTTCTGGGATTGGATTGGTCAGATTTGGATCTTCATTTGCTTTGATTGCTTTGGCAATACGGAGAGCATGGTACTTTGCGAACTTGATCTTTGATGCGGTCTCACCATCCAGAGGGCCCCATATCTGGCAAAGATCCAAGAACGTTGCAGCCGCCTGGAAAGTATCTGCGGTCTGTCTCGATGTCCTATTTGCTTTCATAGCGTTATCTGCTCTTTGAAATGTTTCTTGGCCAAACTGCTCAATGTATGCTTGGCCAGCCATATCATCCATAATGGCATCATTGTCTGAGAAGTCGGATTTTGTCTGTTCAAGCTTGTCCATGAGGGTCATTGTGTAAGACATGCAGTCTGCGTCTGCTTTGTGGAGTTGCTTCGCCAGAATCTGCTGAACAATCCAGTAATTGCACCAGTACGCCACCACAGGTTTGGCCTTCTCCACCTGGCCAGCTCGCTGGGCGAATCGAGCTATGTCTGCTGCCTTCAAGGCAGGCGGGATGGTTGCTGCCATATCTTCCTGCAGCGAGTGATGGGCTTCAAGATCTTGGGATAGAGCAGTGATAGGTTAGGCAGAAATGTCTGTCGAACACAGCAAAATACAATGTGATGTGCATTGCCCTGCATAAAATATTATAACGTGCACCTGGCTCGGATCGTTGGTTTGGATGCGGGTATGTAGATCCCTGCACGCACTAAACCCCGCATATCTATCCGCAGCCAAAGGACAGTTTGCACCGTTGAATCGTCATTTGTCACACGTATACAACTTATCTAAATTACAACAACATCAACGACGTTACGAATTCATATTTTCTGTGTTTTATATTCTTCGACTCGATATGTTGCGGAATATTTACCTAGCTGCTCTCTCCACCCTTGCTCTGACGGCATCCTCCAGTGCTGAAGGATTCTACACTAAGAACTCCCCCGTCCTTCAAGTTGATGGCTCAAGCTATAACAAGCTCGTAGCAAAGTCTAATCAAGTATCGGTAAGCACGAACGTGATTTTTTATCACGCTGAGAGCTAACGATGCCTTCAGATCGTGGAGTAAGCCACTCATACCGGTCCCTGAAATTCCTCTGCTGATCCGCCCAAGGTTCTACGCCCCGTGGTGTGGACACTGCAAGAACCTGAAGCCAGAATACGAGAAAGCCGCCAAGGGGCTCAAAGATCTTGCCCAAGTTGTCGCTGTCAATTGTGACGATGAAGCCAATAAGGCATTTTGTGGAGGCATGGGGGTCCAAGGATTCCCCACCCTCAAGATCGTCAAGCCTTCGAAGAAGCCAGGCAAGCCCATCGTGGAAGACTACCAAGGACCCAGGACTTCAAGTGCCATGGTCGATGCTGTGAAGTCTGCTATACCCAACAATGTGAAGAAGGTCACAGACAAGGGCATGTCGGCGTTCTTGGAGAGCAACAATGACACAGCCAAGGCCATCCTTTTCAGTAACAAGGGAACAACAAGCGCTCTTACCAAAGTCCTAGCTACAGAGTACCTTGCGAGCATGAAGTTCGCCCAGATCCGTGACAAAGAAGCTAAATCTGTAAATATGTTTGGGGTGAAGGAATTTCCAACGCTCATTGTGTTGCCTGGAGGAACTGAGGAGCCTGCGAAGTTCGAAGGGGCGTACAAAAAGAAGGAAATGAAGGACTTCCTTAGTCAGTATGCCTCTTCAGACTCGAAGGCTTTTTCAGAGAAACAGAAGCCGATGGGTAGGAAGGCTCAGAAAGCTTCGGGAGAAGAAGCAGCCAAGTCAGAAGAAGCCGCCTCGTCTTTTTCTACAGTGTCATCTTCTCATGCTTCCGCCGAAGCTTCAGATGCGGCAGCTGGAGCTACTTCGGTTACTCTTGAGGACGAAAGCAACCCGACTGAGTCTCCAGACCCAATCGCCTTTCCTGACGCACCAAAGCCAGCAGTGGTTCAAAATATACCTGACCCAATTTTGGCCCTCGTCGAAGAGAAGTACCTTCGAGAGAAATGCCTCGGCGCAAAGACATCGACTTGCATACTCGCGCTGTTGCCCAATGTTGGAGGCGACGAGGTCCTTCCTAAATCCGCGAGCTCGGGCCTGGCAAGCTTAGCAGAATTGGCTGACAAGCATGTGAAAAGGGAGAGCAAGCTATTTCCCTTCTACTCGATTCCTTCTAGAAACACTGCATCCGCTACCATTCGTGAGGCCTTGAAGCTTGGAGGAGAAAATGAGTTCGAGCTCGTAGCAGTCAATGCGAGGAGAGGATGGTGGAGACGTTGCCCGGGCGAGAAGTTTGACTTCCATTCGGTGGAGAATTGGGTGGACAACATCAGATTTGGGGAAGGCTCAAAGGAAGTGTTGCCAGAGGCGTTGCTAGGGAAGGAAGCAGAGGAACCAGTGGTATCTGAGCATAGCGAGCTGTAAGAAAATCGAGACTGTGAAATCAAAATTCCGTTGTAAACATACATCGTCTCAAAAGTAGAAAGAAGTCTGGCCCGCCCCTTACTTTAGTATTCTGCTCTGATTAGAGTTCAAGTTCACGTTTGAATCTTTGGGGGTGTGTGACAGACGTTCCCTGCCAAGAATTGCCGAGGGTTTTGAATACGCTAAAATGGATTGATCCCTGCATGAACATGGATTATTGCTGTGTTGCTATGTATTGGCATTGGTACCGGGCCGACGCAATATTGTAGAGAGCACCAGAGCTGTACAATGTACATGAAGGGAAATCCCGAGTACATATCCGGGTTTCCAAGGCTACACCTCCCCTGATCTCGAAGAGGCTTTCCTTGTGAACCAATGCTGGACCCCCACCTCCATCATCGTCCCTAACAGGTCTCACTACCCTTCCATGATTCCCATCCATACTCATGTCGAACCATCCATTTCCCACCCAGCCTCCTTTGTCCCGCGCCCTCGTGGCTTTTCCCTCCCTCCACATCATGCTTGTGACGCTGAACCGGCCTGAAGATCTCAATTGCATCGACACGACCGGCAGCCACGAACTCGATGCCCTGTGGAAATGGTACGATGGTGAGCCCACGCTTCGGTGTGCTGTCATTACGGGGTCAGGCCGGGCTTTTGGTACGGGGGCGGACTTGAAGGGTATTTTTGTCCTTGTCCTTCTTGTTCTCCTTCTCTTCTAGCTTCCCGTCCGCTTTCCAAACAACAAGAAGTCGTCTCTCAGACCTCGCGTATCCTGACATCCACAAGACTAATCCAACCCGATCGCTTTTCATCACACACAGAATTTCACCGCGTCCGCGACCCCTCCACGCCCGTCTCCCATCCCCCAAAGGCCGGCTTCGGCGGTATGTCGATGCGGACGGGCAAGAAAGCCATCATTGCTGCCGTCAACGGCCTCGCCTACGGCGGCGGCTGCGAAATGGCCGTCAACGCCGACCTCGTACTCGCCTCCCCGGATGCCACATTTGCAATCCAGGACGTCAAAGTCGGCACGCTCGCCTGCGCGGGCGTGCTGCCTCGTTTGGTTTCGATACTCGGACTGCAGCGGGCGACGGAGATGGCTTTGACGGGGAGAGCGGTCGGGGCCGAGGAGGCGCGGGGGTGGGGGTTGGTGAATCGGATCGTGGAGGAGGAGGATGTGGTGGGCGCGGCGGTGGGCGTGGCGGGCGTGGTGGCGGGGAACAGTCCTGATAGCGTTATTGCTACGAGGGAGGGTTTGAGGAAAGGGTGGATTGGGAGGGAGGCGGAGGACGTTAATGAGAGGTTGTATATGGGGTGGGGGCCACACAATGACTTGGAGAACTATAAGGAAGGGATAAGAGCGTTTGTGGAGAAAAGGAGGCCGAGGTGGGTTGATAGTAAGCTTTAAGTAGCACGAGGTGGTGCCATTGGGTATATGGTACATGATATCAGGACTATGACTACTCCAAGCTTTCTACGAAACGCTAGAAGCTGCAAGAGTGGGATTGGTAGCAGGGAGATCATAGTAATGTTTTTCCGGTTCTGCGTAACAATCCGCTTTGTCCGACGATCTAATGTGTTCTCCAGGTACCAATGATCCTTGGGAAGACAAGACCAGCCCCGGAGTCGTGTCTTGTCCATTAGCTTTGGAACCCTGATCTATGGTATACCTGCGGTGAAAGATACGAAGTCAAAGAAAGGGTCTCATTCTGCACCGCGCAAGAGATGTAAGTCTGCACCCCACATTCCCGATCCAGACTCCGGTACGTGCAAAATCCATCGACGGCCCGCCGATAGTTGGACGTGAAATCGGCTCTGCCGTGCCTTTCCATGAACGCCGTCAGCCCTTGCAGGATATCGAGATCGTTGCGGCCGTAGTGTCTGGTGTTGATGTAGAGTTTCGGTTCCGGCAACGCGTTGCCGGCTTTGATGTCATAATTGTACATCATGCCGGCCGTCATATGATCATTGAACGGCAGGTCCTCCTCCATGGGGTCGGCCTCATCCAGTCCCAAAAGCAGACACCACAGATCGTGCAGTTGCCTCCAGACGGTTTCCGAATAGGAGAGCTTGCCGCCGATCGTCATGTACGTTCGGACGCTGTCGAAAGATGTGAGAGAGGATCTGGCGTATACTTTGAGCCGGGACTGGCTCAGAGGAACGCAGTCGATTGCGAGGCCTTCGACACTGACCTGACGGCCTTCGGGGGAGGAGGCGAGGAAGTTGTCGAGCTCGAAAAGCGCCGGGAAATCTATTGGTCCGCGCTCCAGCGCTTTGATGCTTCGAACAATGGCGCTCCATTGGGAGTCGCCGGTTTCCACTGCAGGGGCGAAGTAGGCCTTGACGGCAATTTGACTCCTCTCGAATTCGAATCCCAAAAACATGGATGATCTGTAGCCTCTACTTTCGGCCTGGACGGCCGCCTCACTTGTACCGTTCGCTCGAAGACGGAAGGCGTTGGTGAAATAATCAAACAACTGCCAGTCGCTGTACGGCAAAGTCACACGAAGCCGATGGGCAAGCTCTATGACTGCCCCTTGATTGAAGTGATCAATCGAATCTACATCAGACGGAATAGCTTCCATCGTGCAACGGATTCTTGGCGCCTTGGTCGAATCGCTCCAATTCCAGCTGAATTCAATGGGAGAATGATCATCCGTCATGTAGCTCTTCCAGATCTTGTGCAGGCCGTTATCCGCTGGCCGAGGTCCTAGCCTTGTTACGATGTAATGGTTGTATAAAAGAAGAGCTTGATATTGACTGTGCAGATCAAGCTCGCTTCCGAAAGTAGTAATCCTAGCAAACGGCCTGTCGTATGCCACCAGAATGCAGCATCTTCGTCGGACGAATCCAGCCAACGGGCAAGACTTCTAAACGCTTCTGTGGACTTTTCGAAGGAAGAATTAGACGCGGTGCAGTCCTTGTTGTTATCCACAATAGCCTGGGACTATGATTTATTAGACTTGGAAATATTTGCGAAAGACCACTGTGCTCACCCCGAAAGAGCCCCGGTAATTATGTTTCTGCTTGGATGTACGTTTCGTCTCACATGCTAAAACAAGTTGTGATTGAGATGGAGGTGGATAAGGTGTGTTGCGGGTCCTCCAAGCCTTGGGAAGGTAGCTCTTCAGACAGAGAAACATCACGGAGGAATAAGAACAGTAAGAAAGACGTTTCCTTCTCAATAATACTGGCTTCATGGAAATGGCAGCAGCTATGTGGGAATCCACGCGTCACAGATGCGAAGATTTATCGCGAAATATATAGCTGCGAACAGCAAGGCTTGACAACCGTATCCTGGAAACAAAGCACTGCATACGATACATGACCACGTGAATGGACGAAGACGCTTTCCTGGCCGGACCTCACTGCGACACCCATCTCGCTCAGGTAGATGGTCTTCGAGTGGACAGCATCACAGGCTGCGCCTTCAGCTAACGTAGGTGTGTGCACACCAAAAGTGAAACATGCATACATCTGAATTTCTTGAAAGTCAACGTGCCAGCGGCTGACATCGACATGCTTCTAGATGGGCGGGCGTAGCTCGGTATTCGCAAAGATGTGAATGCAATAGATGGCAGCGTGGGAGCGGATGGTGAGTGTTTTGCAACATTTGATGTGCCACGGCACGAATCGGCGGATTCTCGTTGAAGAAGAATCCTTGGCAGCGCCACATTGAAGGACGAAGCAAATCAAAGCCTTGATCTGCTCGACCAAGCACCACACCAATTCAGGACATTCCCCAGGGCATGCTGGGCTACCCCTGTATCTGGACCGCTGTGCTCGGTGCATTGCTCTACTAGGCACTCGTAGATCTGGAAGGATCATACAAACGTATACTTGGACCCACGCCGCTCACGTAGGAGCATGACTATGCCAAGGCAACTGACGAGAGAGAGAAATGCTGTCGTTGGCCAGCCCAGACTGACTGAATCTGTGGCCATCGTCGCAACTACTTCCATTTGCAGTCTTCCCTCGTGACGTGATGATGCGATTGGATATGACGTCTTTATAGTACTTAGCTTTTCTTCCGTAGGTCTATGCAGACATCCTTCCCCGTTGCATACGCGATGTTTGCAACGGCCGAAATCCCAAATTTTAAGCTTTTAATAACGAATACTGGCACACACCCACACACACCCCAATATCCAACTTAATAATTTACAGTAACAATGTTCTCTGCCGAACTTATCTTCCCTCCTACCGAGCTGCAAGCCCGTTTTCTTCCTTTCCCTCGAGGCACATTATATCGCTAGCGCTTACAGGTTGTTTTCACACGGGTCGCCCCCCCTCAGCTCCCGAACCGTTGCTTGGCAGATCATCAAGCCCGCTCATTGATCAAATCTCATTACTAAGCGGCCAAGACGGGTTTATGCAGTCACTCATGAAAATTAGCAGGGGTGCGGTCCGACGTGAAAAGATCCTGTACCCATGGCATTAACATCTGCGCGCCGGCGGCGGATCCGAAACCCGAACCTCTTTTTCGTCATGCATAAACTACATGTGCGTAAGCATGAGTTGTGGAATGTGGAGGCAGTTTGGAGGCGTGTTTGTGGACAACCTCGGCTTCCTCAGGGTCAGAAGTGTGCTGAGAGCCTGAGCGGAACTTCATTCGCCCACTAATAGATAAGTCTAGTGTTGGTTTGTTTTCTATGTTTCTTTGGAATTTACTCTTCTTGCTCCTGATATCTTCTGTCTGATCCGAAACGCTCTGATCAGCACCACGGTCGCCCAAATACAAAATAGTCCGTAACGAAGGGAAACCCGCAATTGGTGAAACAGGATGTCACAAATCTCGTATGCCTTAGGCAGAGGATACTTAGCTTCTGTACGGTATGTCTACAAGTAACTTGGAGGCGCTAAAACAATATATTGACCTACGACCTAGTCTGTATGCCCAACACTGGATGTGGAGATTTCAGCTCGGCTACCTCCTTCATCCTACCATCCCACAAGATAAAGAAGACTTGAAGATTGCAGACATTGCGTGTGGGACAGGGTTAGTGAGCTCAAGCCTTTGCTGAAGATCTGCAAAATTTACTGATTTCTTGCTAGAATATGGCTCATAGAGGCAGCTCGAACCCTTCCAGCTTCCACGCAATTAGATGGGTACGACATTTCACCAGCGCAGTACCCACCCAAAGAATGGCTTCCCAAGAATGTGAATCTCAATGTCTTAGACATGCTGGATCCCGTTCCTGAAGAGCTCATTGGAAAGTACGACGTTGTGCATGTCGGTTTAATCGTCATGGTGGTCAGGAATGAGAATCCTACCCCAGTGCTCAACAACCTAATGGCTCTTCTGAGTATGGGACCATCCTCCTAGGCCCCAAAGGTTCTTTAGCTGATCATCATTTAGAACCCGGAGGTTACCTTCAGTGGGATGAGTCAGATATGAACAGCTTAACAGTCACACATGCAGATGGCCTCACACCGCACCCCAGGTTCGATGAATTTCGTTCGTACTGGAAGCCCTGGCTTCTTGCTCGAGGCTTGACATGGAAGTGAGTTCCAGAACCAACGTTTACGAAAATGATAAGGAACGCTATCTAATCACCACGGCCCTACTATGTAGATGGGCAACACAGATAGACAAGCTGTTTAACGGTCATGGTCTCGAACTGTGTTTCTACCAACGTCTCCCCATTAAAGACGAGATCAAGAAACCATGGACCGACGTTCAAGTCACAGCTGGCGGAGAGCAGATCAAGAACGTCGTCATCCCGGCCTGCAAGGAAGGCGAAGAGCCAAGCCCGGAGAAATGGTTACAGTTGCTTGATGGTCTTGTCGCGGAATCGCAGCGGAACCAGGCGCATACCATGGACATGATTGTCGCGGTGGGCAGGAAAGCGATGCTGTGAATTGTTGAGTTCAGCGAGAGGAATAAATTCTTATCATTATTCGTGCTTCTCGAACTGGGATATTGTAAGCAGCATATAGGTCGAGCATCTAGCCAAATAGTACTGCGTACGACTCGAAGTTACGTGTACAGATAGGCAATGACAAGGTTTGACCAGTATAAAATCCCACTTGTACATAACTTCTCCTCGCCAAGCTGAGCCCAAAACTTGCCTGTGTAATATCTCCAAATATTCTTTACACCTATTCTATACCATTTTGCACTTTTCTTCTTACGCTTGCCTTACATTCATCTTACATTCATCTTACACTTATCTTACGCTTATCTTACATTTATCTTACATCCATCCTATGTATAGATCGTAATCATTTCGACCTCTTGGAGTCGGCTCGTATCGCTCCTATCGGCGATGGCGATGGATGACGATGGCGCGTTGTTCTGCTGCCCCATGCCATGCCGTGCCGTACAGTTCACACTAGATGAGGTTGGGACAGGAAGCTTGTTCCACATGGTGGTCGTGATTCTTGAACTGATGAACTGAACGAGCTAGGAAATGTTTCCTTCTTCTTTCTGTATTCTATCTCCATGACTGGTTTTCTCTTCAAAGTTGGCATACAAGTCTCATATATTTTATCTCTGCTTGTGGAGGCGTCGCTTCCGCATGGAAGAACCAGAATTCGATGAAACTGTTGACGCTATCCATCATGAGCGCCCGATGCGAAATATTATGCATCGGTGCGGGCGCGTCCGGACTGTGCTTTGCTTACAAACTCCAGCGTTCTTTTCGTAATTTCTCTCTTACGGTCCGTGCCCTGCCCTGTCTCAGGTCTCATTCCATGCGCTTGAGCCTTTACCACTGACGTTCTACGCAAGATCTACGAGAAGAATCCGGGTGTCTCTGGAACTTGGTATGAGAATACATATCCAGGGTTAGAAGTTCGACCTCCTCTCACGTTTCGTTTCGATGACAAATTATGCGAACTTGCAGATGCGCCTGTGATATACCAGCACATAATTACACCTTTTCTTTCGAACCAAAACATGATTGGTCTTCTGTCTATGCCAGTAGTTCAGAGATCAACGACTACTTCAACGGTTTCTCCAAGAAGTACTGCCTAGACAAATACATCAAAACGCGTCACGAAGTGTCCAAGGCTTGCTGGAGTGAAGAACAGGGCAAGTGGAATGTTACTATCGAAGATGTGATCTCTGGTCAAACCCTCGAGGACTCTTGTGACATCCTCATCCAGGCCGCGGGATACCTCAACAATTGGGCATGGCCCGATATTCGAGGGCTCGATAAATTCAAAGGAACGATGCTTCATACTGCGAAGTGGGACGATACCGTTGATTTGAAGGGAAAGCAGGTTGGTTTGATCGGAAATGGGTAAGACTGTGTGGATTGTTTCTGCGTCTATTCTAATATCTACGGTGATCAGTCCGTCTGGAATCCAAGTTTTGCCTGCAATCCAGCCTATTGTCAAGACACTCACCGCCTTCATCCGCTCGCCGGCTTGGGTTTTACCTACCATCGGAACTGCACAGAGGGTTTACTCTCGGGAAGAGAATTGAGGTTTTCGCTGAAGATCCTGAGAAGCTAACAGCTCATCGTAAGGCCAACGAGACAATGATGAATAGCATATTCAGTAAGTCACCATTTTGCACAAATAATCCGAGGCCAAAAATTGCAATGTTCTGATCTCCCAGGTGTTTATCTACAGGATTCAAGGTTGCAAAAAATGTTGAAGGCACGCTGCATCAACGAGATGAAGCAGATACTGCAAAATGATGACCTTGCGGGAAAATTCATACCAACATATAGCGTTGGTTGTTCACGGCTCACCCCAAGTCCAGGCTACTTGGAAGTACACATCTCTGCTCATTTTATTCATAACATTATCGCTCACGAAATATTGTAGACAATGCGCAAAGACAATGTGACTGCTGTTCACAGCGCAGTGACAGAACTCACAGAGACTGGCTGTATATGCGAAAACGGTGAAGAGTTCCCCCTCGACGTCCTTGTTTGCGCCACTGGGTTTGATACTTCTTAACGGACTCGCTTCCCCATCATCGGACCTGACGGTGTCAGCCTCGAACATGACTGGGCAAACGAGCTTAAATGCTACCTGGGTATCGCAGCGGCAGGCTTCCCGAACTATTGCATGTCCCTTGGACCTTATTCCCCGGTTGGAGCTGGCTCGGTAATACCCTTGATTGGTATGTCCTTGCATCACTTAAGATCCAAGATTTAGAGTAGCAATCTGCTAAACAACATGTCCCCGGTCCCCACAGAGACTCAAATTGACCACATCCTCAAACTCGTCGACCGCTACCAAAAGGAACGCATCCACTCCTTCCGCCCCTCCCACACCGCCGTCTCCACTTCCTCGCCCACACCGCCCACTTCATGCCCCGCACAGTCTGGTCCCAAACCTGCCGCTCCCCTTTCAAAGTTCCCGCCACGGGCGGCGTTCCCAGCCTCTGGCCCGGCAGCACCCTGCACTACATGGAAGCGCTCAAGGACCTGCGGGCCGACGATTGGGAGATCCGATATTGGGGCAACCGCTTCGCTTTCTTGGGGAACGGACTGAGTCAGGCCGAGTTCGACCCCAGTTGCGATTTGGGGTACTATGTCAAGGAGAGAGACGAGAGTCCTTGGGCGAGCCGGAGGAAGAGGAGGGAGCTTCTGACCAGGAGTGGGACGCAGACGGAGACGGAGCTTCATGTTCCCTGTCGGCGTGATCCGGATGCGATTGTGTTGGAGTCCAAGAGAGGATGTAGATCAGCTGAGAATTAGAAATATGGACCTAGGCTTTGGAATGGATGAGTAGATGGGAACTGCAATCAAAGAGAGGCAGACTTTCATTGACGCAGTGGTTGAGATATTCCATTTTCTTTCAACCGTGAGAATTGAGGGCGGGGAATCCCTTGCAGCTTTTGCGTCGCCTTTTCGTCCAGTCTCCTTGAGAGTTCAGGTCTTCTTGAGAATTCAAAAGAAAAAAAGGTTCGAGAGAGTTGCAGAGCCGCGCTTTCTCCCCCAGCGAACAGCATCGTCCGAAGTGCATCGCGAAGAACTTCTCTGTCAGTCAGAATTCTTTGCAATTTCCTGGACGAAAGATATAGCGGCCCTTTCTCCTCCTCAGAGCAATCGTTATTATCCAACGAGTACCTTAGGAAGCAAGCCTACAGCATCGCGTTCTAGCCGTCGTCATCACATGGCCTCTATCAACATGCTTCTTCTACATAAACTCATGCCACCCACTTCACGCTCTCTCCCCAAAACATTTCCCTGGGCCTGGCACCCCCACAATCCGCGAACATCCCCCATCCGAAAACCGCAACTCTCCTTCCTTCCTTCCTTCCTTCCTGCACCCCTTGGAACGCAGTGATGAAGTCTCGCGTCGAACGAAACGACTCGGGATGTGACAAAAACTCAGAAATCGAAGAGATGTTATTAGATACCGACAGATGAACCTTTCTTTAGTGTATCTATCTTATTGCTAAATGCTGCAGGCCAAGGCCAGGAGAAGGCTGGGTCGTTTTTTTTTTCTTCGATTCGTGGCACATGACGAAGCCTCTTACTGTAAGAGCCGGCACTCCAAATTGATAGCACTACATTTCGTTGATATGAAGGGAAATGGGCATGTTGGTGGGGATGTACCGCTCGTGGATTAGAGGGTGTTACAATGGGAGATTGATTATGGATATACGTGTATTGAAAAGGTGTGTATGAGGATCCAATTGCAAGTCGCCTTTGAAAAGGTTTGGTGGTTGTTACATTTTTGTCTAGTGTGCTTGTAGTTTATAGAAAGATGGCGCTATAATGCGGGGGCAGAATCCTTTTCAAAGTACTTACCTTGGAGGGTGGCTGCGAGTTGGATTAACCGTGATCGCACGGTATCTACACCGTAGCAGTAGTAGAGCGTAGAATAAAGCTTTTGTCCTTTTTCATTTAGAGATGGTTTATCTCGTAAAAAGTGTATACGTAGAAACCAATCTGCTACCATAACATCAATGAAATCGATTTAAAAAATTGACGTTAAAAGTTACTTTCGATAGTTTAATATACATATTACTCAGCAACCGCTTCTGTCAAAAAATACCGTAATTACACTGTCACTTAAGCTCATACCTCTTCGCTAAGGTATATTACCCATACTTTACGGCTTTGAGTTAATATATCGGATGCGTTATCTGAGTGCGGCACCAGCGTCAAGCTTGTCTTAAACGAAAAGCTCAAAGGAGCGCTGGCCGCTGCGGTTGAGCTATATACTACAAATTTTGGCCAGCGAATCAAATTCATTGCGTGTCGATGAGGTAGCGTAAGTTGATCGACGATTTGATGATTGATACAAGCCATGGTGTATCGTGCCGGAAGGATTTTAGTGGCTGCCTTATTGCCCATTACTCCTCACCCAACACCCCGAAGTTTGACGAGGAAGTATGTCGATCAGCCGATCCTGCTCGGAATTGTATACAATATCGGTAGCGTTGTGGATTGTGGGATTCATCGATACGCACCAACGTATGTGGCACGTTGCTGCTCTGTAAGCCGATTGCGTGTGGACACCATGTTGGCATAGGTGTCCCACACAGGTTAGACTTGCGAGATAGCTAACCAACATCGATGGTGTGCCAACAGCCAATGTAATGCATATGCCCGCCGACAGCGAATATGCATGAACGAGGTGCTGTTCTGACCATGTGAGAGATATACCTCCTGGGTGATCTGAGCCGTGATGCTCTAAGGTTGAGGAAGGGTTTTCGGGCCGGTCAGATTTGTAACTTAGAAAATCGGCACTTCCGTGCGTGCATGTGGGATTCTTGACGCATAAAATGTATATCCAATCACTTTCTGTTTTGTGTTTGAGGGGACAAGGAGTTGACGGCTGTACCATGTCTAGCCTGTGCTTCTACAAGAGTGGAAAATACGGCTTTTGACTTGCTACGTTCTTTGCTATCAGGCTTATCATGAAAGATCAAGCATGAATCTCGCCATATTTAATCCTATCAGAACTTCTCCAGCTTAAAGATTTAACTCTTCCGTTCTGATGTTCTTTGCCTTCTTACAGGGACTGCAACCATGACTGAACATATCGACGGGCCTATAATGGGAGCCCTGCCTCCACCGCCGGGTATCACTCCCAACTTCGTGAACCCGCCTTCAGTCCAAACAGGGACTATCGCAGTGATTGTCGTCTGTCTGACCGTCAGCACGTTGTGTGTTGGGTCACGTGCAGCTACAGGATTTGTGAATCGCTTTGCAAATGCCGGTTGGGATGACTGTGAGTAGCTCTATCTGGCAGATCATCCTATGTTACTCAGATCCTTTTGGCTATGTTGTGCTTACATTCTCGCTAGATACATCTTTCTTCGCTTGGGTAGGACGCGGATGCTATTATCTTGCTCAAGCCTGTTTTGACACAACTTAATTAACTCTGATCGCTTATTGCGTTTTCATTTTGGAGTCCAATAAATACGGGAATGGAATCCACATGTGGGATGTTCCTGCACCAGAGGTGGTCCAGCTTGCTAAGGTAGATTTACCCAGCATGTCCGTCCTAGCAAGTATCCTGGAGTATAGATACTGACGGGGGGAGATTTAGGTTGCCAATGCTGCACAAATCTTCTACTCCGTACCAATTTACTTCACAAAGCTCTCTATTTTACTGCAGTATATGCGAATATTTGTCGTTTCCCGCACTGGAACTACCTTCTATGCCGTTCAGGGCCTTATTTGGATAAATTGGTTGTTCTACATTGCGGTCACATTCGCCCTCATCTTTGCTTGCAACCCTAGAGAAAAAACTTGGAACCCAATGATCCCGGTCACTGTATCAATCAACAGGATATTTTCATCACCACTGCCGTTGTGAATGTTGTCATCAACATCATGATTCTTATTATACCTTTGAACTGCTTGCGCAAATTGCAAATGCCGCTTCGACGAAAACTGGGAATCTCAGTGATATTCGCGACTGGTATTTTGTAAGTCCAGTATCATACTCCCATTTTCTGTAGAATTCAGGTCTCAAGCCCTACAGCCAAGACATCTCATACACAAGGCGCCAGTGGATGGTACAGAAGAAAAACACCAAGAAACTGACCTCTTACAGCGCAACAGTCACGAGTATAATCTGGCTCGTCGAAACGATTCAATACGCCAGCAACCCGGATTTCTCTTACAACGCTGCCATAGTCGGCGAATGGACGTATGCACCCCCCGATTTCTATCCTTCGTTCCTGGCCCCATCCTCTTAGTCCCCACTGAGATCAAGATCCTCTCTTCTAGCCTAGCGGAACTCGCTGCCGGCCTCGTCGTTGGCTGTATGCCGACCTTCCCGCAACTGTTCCGGCAATCCATCCCCAAAGTCTCGGCTGGCCTCCGCGGCTACTGGTCTCGCGCTCGCACCTCCCTCCTCACATCCAACCACTCGCACCAGCCCCTCGCAGCAAAGGGTTCGTGGGAGAGCCGTGAGCGGACCCACAATTATTTGGAGTTGGACGAGCGCGGTGGGCAGGGTTTCGAGAAGACGATGGAGGATAAAAGGCCCGATCTTCTGGCGTTGAGTGGTAATGGAAAGGGGAAGGAAGAAGATTTGGAAAGTGGGAAGCGTAATGGGAATGGCGGTAGGAAGGGGAGCACTGGGATTAGGAAGACGATCACGGTCGAGCAGGAGCATGTGTAGGGTTTCGTGAACTTTGTTGTCGGTGGTGGTGGTGCTTTGGTTGTTGGTTATAAGAATTCAACGAGCAGACACATGCCCTGAAATGACGAGAAAACATGACAATTTAACTCCTGCTGAATTTGCTCCTCCGTATTATTTCTGATGCGATTCCTCAGCTCGGGAAGAGCCAATATGCTTTACAATATCGTCGAGATTCTCTGCTACGAAAAGGCGGCCGAGCTCAGCGCAGATTCTTGTCTATTTAAAAGGGGAGATGACGAAGCTATTCATTACTATGCTTAGCGAAGGGGTGCGATTTTCTCGATGCCTGCACACACTAATGCAAAGACTTGTTGACGTTGAAACAAACTTTGGAAGCATTGATCGACCACACCAACCATCACTCTCTAAAATGTTTCACAAAAATTGCTTATTGCGTTGAATAATTCTTGACCAAGCTCGGATGTTAGGCTGGAGGGTTGTCTGGACAATACGCTTAGCAGTGAACTGTACGCGACAAGGATAGCCTAAAATAGTACAAGGCTTGTCTCGGCTTGGCGCTTGTCGACGCCTCGGAAACGACCTCGGTGGTGTCCAAGTTTCAATCCACGGTCCAGGTTCCTTGATCCTCGAGTAGGACCACATCAATCACGACACTCGTATAGCTTCCCTCTTAAATTTCTCTGCATCGCACTGCTTTGAAACCCGAGGCTGACTAAATCCCTCGAACCAAGTCGACACGGAAGGCTATTATTGCCACTGCCCTTCCAAGTCGTTCATCACTCCAAGAAGCTGGTCCTTTGACCGCGGCCTTTCTAGGCCAGGAAGACATTCGAGATCGACCCGTTACCACACACACTCCAGTGAATATGGGTTTCATGCTGGAAAAGAGACAGACAAACCTCAACCTTGATGACGACGACGATGGCAATAGCCTGTGGGGCTACTCTACAGTGAGTGTTGATTGATAGCACCTTGATAATGAACGCCTAGCTGATACTGGTGCAGACAGGAGTAGCCATCAAATGGGCCGTCGTTGGCGCAATTCTCATATTACTCGTACTATGGCTTGTCTTGGGACGCATGCACGCCCAACGAAGGATGAGACGAGGTCAGCGTCCGATGATATACCATAGAGTACGTCTCTACGAACCTTTCAATGGCTCTTTGCTGAAGCGTTACAGTTTCTGGTCCCCAGGCAACAACGGGCTCCTTTCTATCCACAACCTCAGTACGCTTCTAATGGACCTGGCTGGGGTGGTGAAGGGTACCCCATGCAAGCATACCCTCCTCCTGGTAGGTTATACAAGATTTGACACACAAGAATGATGCTGACGGTACAGCCTACAATACCGATCATGTACCACCGCCAGTGTATCAACCTCCGGAGGGCGGCTCCAAGATCAATCCTCATCAGGATTGGGCTGCTGTTCCACCTCCTGGTCCGCCACCTGGTCATGAAGCTGGGGAGTCCTCGAGGATGATGGAGACTGTGCCGTTGAATCAAGAGGAGAATGGACAGGACCATATTACTGCGCAATCACATGTCCAGACAGAGAACCCGGGGATGATATCGAGGTTGAACCCGTTCAAGTGAATGTTATTTCGGGCATGGAGTCGATAGGGAAATTCGGAGTAAAGGCTTCTGGTACTACGATGGCTATTGTTTTGACGCTTACGCTTCTATTGGCATTGCAAGCGTTCTTGCGATGGTGTTTTAGCGTCACAGATCATGTTCGCAGTAGGAATACATAAAGACCTAGGCATAGCGAGCGCAGCGAATATCGGTCAATTCAGCTCAGGTTAGGTTCATTCAATCGCAAGCGCGAAATCACCTAACAATCTGACTTGACCTCACAAACTCCCTCACTTCCCATCGAAACATCCCACAACAAACAGGCTTTCTGGTCTCACAACATCTTGGCAGCGCCAGAGACGAACTTCGATGGGCGCACTCAATCCACCAACGAGCCAAGGCTCATCCCGCAATCCATTTCTGGGAGTCGTTGACATGTTATCGACTATAGCACATTATCGACTCTAGCACAACGTGCCGATGATGCACGTGAACAGGAAGGACCTTGCAACAAGCGAAACGAATCTTGTCCGCAAGAATTGAGCGTAGCTCCATCTCGAATATTCTCGGAAGACAGACACCCTGAACCCGATCATGTACGTTTTCTCATAAGCCCTGGAGAGCCGGTTGATGCTTACGCCTGTGCTAGACAGATGCCTATGTTGGATTTTCTGTACGAAAGTCGCACCGAAAGCTATTATCGCAGAGATTGTGTGCAGGCCGAGATATACGAAAGGGATCTTATGCGTTCGCCGTCGAGAATGTTCGTCCCTTCGTTCTGGGCCCGCTGCCGCTGTTGACGCGGCTCATCGTCCGCCAACGTTGACGCTGATAGGCTTACGGATTGTTAATTGATACAGGTCCGGCATCGGTTCGGGCCTCCGGTATCCTCCCAACCCATCACAGATTCTGGTCCCTCCATTGCAAAAGCATCTGTTTTAGCCAATCGGTCATCAGTCGCCGGCGCAGGCGAAGAAGAGGGGGAGAGACCTGTGGCTAAGAACTCCAAGACAGCCTCATATGATGATAAACCTGCTGTAGGTCCTGGCGACCGTGCAAGTGCCGTCGTCGTGGGAAGTATACAGACTTTAAGTCCTTCCAATGTCTCCGGCATGAGGAGTTACCGGGTTCCCCTACTTTAAGTCGGAGAGTGTAAGAAGAGCCATGCATAAAGGGAATGTTAAAATCTTCCAGATCTCAACGGGAGAATCGTCAGAAAAAGTGGCATTCGTAAAGTCTGTCTTCTTTCTGCTTTCCGCTTATGCATACTCTGGAGGGTAACAACTAGAACAAATCGACTCTTCCTGTCAAGAGTTGTCGAATAAAGAACACCAAACCTGGAAGACAATTCCATTTCACGTAAATTGACGATTATTGAAGGAGATTTGGTAACAATTGTAGCTTTTTTCGCTGGCAACGAACCCAAGCCGTAGGACTTTAGAAGTTGGTCTACAAGAAGGATTCACCTGTACTCCTTCCGGATTGTCACATTATAGCCGTGGCGTATCTGGAATAAGAACGTGGAATTCGTTGTCAAACTACCCAAGGTCCATAGCATCTTCATCCTCTTCAATGACCATGACCTGATCCGCAGCAACATGTCCCATATTGCTCACCCCATTCGGCTTCCCAGTTCTTTCGCTCCCATTGACGTGTCTCGCTGGAGCCGTCTCAACTTCCGCATCCTGCATCTGCTTCTCCCTCGCCCTCGCCCTACTCTCGATGATGGCCTTTCTGACCTTGTCCTGCTCTTCAGGTACTGACAGAGACGATGGTACGCTGTACAACACCATCTCATTACCAGTAGAAGGATGGCCTTCTCCCAATAGCATCGACGTCGGGATCTTGCCCATCATCCCCAGCTTCTTCTCGATATCGGGTAGAAAGACTAGTTTTTCCTCTTCGGATTCTATGTCTGCTAGCTCGTCGTCTAGGTTGTGAATATAGATCTTGTCCTTCGTATCGTCGAGTTGCATTGACTCGCTCTCGTGGTTGCCATTAGTGTGGGTTTGGCGAGCGGGAGAATGTTGGACAGGGAGGTAGAGCTTGCCATTGTGCTCTAATGGTCGAATCAGCTGCCGTAAGAGAGGCTTCTGAATTAACATATCTGCCTTACCTAGATTAAGCAAATCGAATCTCTTAGCAAGCCGCTGCTCGTTTCCCAGATCGTCATCGGCTTTCCGCTTCTTTACGCCCGAAGGCTTACCCCAACTGCCAGAAACCCCATTTGAAGCTGGCATCGACATTGGGAGACCTGAAAGGCATATCACGCGGCAGAATCGATGATGCAGGAAATCAAGTCCCTTTTCATCACAAAGTCCCCAGAATTCGGTAGAATCGGGAAGTCCATATTGACAGGGCTGATATTTCGACACAACGCTAAACTAGGAATCCCTAGCTCCCACAAATGCTGGCGCTCAGAACTTCGAGATCTCACTTGCTCAATTTCGTTGACCAGCAACGATATTTTGAGCTCGCCTTCTCAACATGCGTACGTAGCCATTACCCTATACGTGTCGTCACAGACTGATATGTGTGGCTACAGCTCCAAAATTCGATCCCAATGAGGTGAAGGAGATGTGTGTGCCGCCTTGAATCTTTATCCCTCCCCCAATACCGTCGTGACAGCTTCGGGCTGACAATTTTGCCCACAGCACATTGAGGGCGACTGGAGGCGAAGTCGGTGCTTCCTCAGCTCTTGCGCCCAAAATCGGTCCTCTAGGTCTGTCACCAAAGAAGGTCGGAGAAGATATTGCCAAAGCTACTGGTGACTGGGTATTCATGAAAGACCTCCGATGGTGCGGTTCAGAATGCTCACACCTCCACAGAAAGGTCTTCGTGTAACGGTCAAACTTACCATCCAAAATCGTCAAGCCGCCGTCTCAGTCGTCCCCTCCGCATCCTCCCTCGTCATCAGAGCTCTCAAAGAGCCACCCCGAGATCGAAAGAAGGAGAAAAACATCAAGCACACCAAGTCAATACCACTCGATGAGATCATAAATATTGCGAGGACTATGCGTTTCAAGAGCTTAGCGAAGGAATTGTCGGGGACAGTCAAGGAGGTGCTGGGTACGGCTTTCAGTGTGGGATGTCAGGTTGATGGCAGGAGTCCGAAGGAGATTAGCGATGATATTGAGAGTGGGACTATCGAGAGTGTGTCTTTTCGTGCAGTTACTGAAGAGGATATGCTGACAGTGCGTTAGTTCCCGAGGAATGAAAGAGGATCATGATACTACATACTACGGCATTTTGCTCACTCTTCATAGCTAGATGAACCAGAATAAGTCTGTGTGATCTAGGCATAGCCTGTTCCTTTGCGGGAGACTTTCCCATATATTTTCAACTTTGACGTACTTTGCCAACACTCTGGCCCTTACCTCCTTTCCCTTCGAGGATCGGTTCAATCTATGGTTCGGGCCTATTTTGGTGCAAAGGAGATGATATCTATCAGGGAGACCTACTACTCACCACGGCATCTTACCTTCGGGAGTGGATGTGGGGGTCCATCTTTCAGGGCCTACATGCTTACTTTGTCCTGCGAGTCTCCTTCAGTCTCGGCTCCAATTATGCCCTGATGCTATTGGGTTACGAGTGTAGGTCCCTTTCTCTACTCAATCTGTTTGGTCCACACGGGAAGATATTTTGGCTTTGTCCCAACGTTCATTGTATCTGCTCGCATTGCCTAGTTGGTGCCGAAGTGAGTGCTGTTCACATTACCTTTTCTGACTCTGATGACTAATACCATAGCGATTGTGAAGAGGCATTCATGGACCCCATCGATTTCCCAGATCCGGCTTATATAAAGAAGAGGCCCTGAATGTTTCATGGCGCCACGTCTATTTTCACGAGATAGCCGGCTGAGCTACAAATAAACCTCATGGTGGAGGTCTACCGGAAGGACATTGTACAGCCGACAAGTTGCTGAGGGCCTCTTCAAAAATATGACGCTGGAGCAGCTGCTAACTATGACCGGAGAAGGAGAATCTTGTGTTGTGTATTCTCGACATTGAGTCCTTAGGTGCAGTGATTATAGAAAAGACGGAACATAGAAGCGCCTGTTCAACTAGATATCCGTGTGTAATGAACGAAATCTGTGCGCTCATACAACTTGAAGACATTCAAGCTTCCACTGTAGTTGCGGCTTTGCCCATGCGGAGTTCATACCCCCATTGACCATCAGTCAAATTCATTTACCCCCGTGAGTTCCATTTTTGCTGTCCATAGCCGGAAAAAGACGTTCGAGTTGGCCTAATTACGTTCCAAATACCATTTGATGTGCCAGTCCATCGGTCATTAGCTCTCCACTTGATGCGAGGTGTGGGAGTCGTGAGGAGTTGCGGACCAATTCTGAGTCACCGTATACCACTGAAACGGTACAATACCAAACCACCAACCAATTTTAAACACGAACATTCCCACAGTGCTCGATCTTGTGGGACACAAGTTTCCAAGATGGGGTCAATAACGGAGGAGTGGCCCGCTGTGCGCGTGCGAGATACTTTCATAGACTTCTTCAAGAAGAATGGGCACACTTTCGGTAACACCAGTGCTTGAGACCGAAAGACACTGCTGCTAATACAGCTTATAGTACCCTCATCATCCGTCGTACCCCACTCGGATCCTACCCTCCTGTTCGCCAATGCTGGCATGAACCAGTACAAATCCATATTTCTCGGAACTGTCGACCCTTCCTCAGACTTTGCACAGCTCAAGCGTGCGGTGAACTCCCAGAAGGTCAGCAAAAGGTCTGATTTGTGGGGCAAAAGGCTTATAGGAACAGTGTATACGTGCGGGAGGCAAACATAACGTAAGGGTCTGCCCCATCGACGAGAGAACATGGCTCATGTCTGAAGGATCTCGACGATGTGGGCAAGGACAGCTACCACCACGTGAGTCTTGCCCTGACTAGGTCTACACAGCGATTTAGGCTTACGCTTGGCATAGACATTCTTTGAGATGCTGGGAAACTGGAGTTTCGGAGACTACTTCAAGCAAGGCGCCATCCAATTCTCTTGGGAATTGCTCACGAAAGTCTACGGAATACAACCTAATCGCCTCTACGTGACGTACTTCGAAGGCAACGAAGCTGGAGGGCTCGAGCCAGATCTAGAAGCAAGAGAAATATGGAAGTCTGTGGGAGTCGCGGAGGACCATATCTTGCCCGGAGATATGAAAGATAATTTCTGGGAGATGGGAGATCAAGGTCCTTGTGGACCTTGTAGTGAGGTACATTACGACAGGATTGGAGGCAGGAATGCTGCCCATCTTGTTAATCAAGATGATCCTAATGTGCTGGAGATTTGGAACAACGTTTTCATACAATACAATCGAGAATCAGATAAGTCGCTGCGGCCACTGCCGAACAAGCACGTTGACACTGGCTTGGGCTACGAACGATTGGTTTCGGTCCTGCAGAACAAGCCGTCGAACTATGACACAGACGTTTTCACTCCGCTTTTTGCCAAGATACGGGAGATCACTGGAGCGAGAGAGTATAGGGGCAAGTTTGGAGACGAGGACCCAGATGGAATAGACACAGCCTATCGGGTAGTCGCTGATCATGTTCGGACTCTCACCTTTGCCATAACTGACGGATCAGCACCTAATGCGGATGGTAGAGGATACGTTGTCCGCAGAGTACTAAGGAGGGGCGTTCGGTATGCGAGGAAATACTTCGACTCGGAAATTGGCGAGTTCTTCTCTAAAATCGTGCCAACCCTGGTGCACCAGATGAGTGATATGTTTCCCGAGATCAAGAAGAAAGAGTCGGATGTCATCGAGATACTAAATGAAGAAGAGAAATCATTCGCTAAGACCCTTGACCGAGGAGAAAGGCAGTTTGAGCACTACGCACAGAAAGCGAAGCTGAAAGACTCGAAGAAGCTGCATGGCGCTGATGTATGGCGGTTGTACGATACCTTTGGGTTTCCTGTGGATTTGACGAGACTGATGGCGGAGGAGAGAGGTCTAGAGATTGACGATACAGAGTTCGAAGAGGCTCGATCAAAGGCAAAGGAGGCAAGTCGAGGAGAGAAGAAGGCTGCCTCCGATATGGTGAAGCTGGATGTTCACGACCTAGGCAAGCTTTCGAAAATGAACGATGTGTCGCCAACAGATGACAACCCAAAGTTCGGAAGAGAGAACGTCACATCACAAATCAAGGCAATTTACCATGCGAAGCAGTTCCTTCAATCGACAAAAGAAATACCAGACGGTGAGCAAATGGGCTTGATAGTCGACCGGACCAACTTCTATGCCGAGCAAGGTGGTCAAGAGAACGATACGGGCAAAATCATCATTGATGGTGTTGCTGAACTCGAAGTCCAGAACGTGCAGGTCTACGCCGGGTACGTGCTGCATACTGGCTATTTAAAGTACGGCTCACTCTCCGTTGGGGACGAAGTCATCTGCGAATACGACGAGCTTCGAAGGTGGCCAATACGTAATAATCATACAGGCACCCACATACTCAACTTTGCGCTAAGACAAGTCCTTGGAGACGGTGTCGATCAGAAGGGTTCTCTTGTCGCTCCAGAGAAACTACGGTTCGACTTCTCGCATAAAGCGGGTATTTCAATCGAGGAGCTGGAGCGAATCGAAGATGTCTCGACAAAGTACATCAGACAAAATTGCCAAGTATACTCGAAAAGCGTACCTCTTGCTACCGCAAGAGAAATCGAGGGGCTCCGCGCTGTCTTCGGCGAAACATATCCAGATCCTGTCCGAGTGGTATCCGTTGGCGTCGAGGTCGAAGAGCTCGTCCAAAACATCAAAGACCCGAAATGGAAAGAAGTGAGCGTCGAGTTCTGCGGTGGAACGCATGTGCAGAAAACCAGTGATATCAAGGAGCTCGTCATCGTAGAAGAGAGCGGTATCGCCAAGGGCATACGGCGTATCGTCGCTGTGACAGGCGAAGATGCATACGCCGCTCAAAGAGTCGCTACAGAATTTCAGAAGAGATTAGAAGAACTCGAACGCATGCTTCACGGCCCGAAAAAAGAGCAAACAATAAAAATTACACAAATGGACCTGGATCAGCTTTCGATATCCTGGATTACCAAGTCCAAAATGCGGGATCAATTCGGCAAGATCATCAAAGCGCAGCTCGAGGAGCAGAAAGCGGCGCAGAAGGCTGAATCCAAGAAAGCTCTCGATGCTGTGACGGAGTACTTCGCCCAGCACAAGGATAGCAAGCAGTGCATCGCCAAGGTACCGATCTCAGCCAACAACAAGGCTATCAGTGATGCAATCAAGCATGTGCAGACGAAGAATAAAGACAAGACGGTTTACCTATTTGCGGCGGACGAGGGAGAGGGGAAGGTGATTCATGGATGCCATGTTTCCGAGGTAAGCTGCCCTCTCGCCGTCAACCCCAGAAGCTGACACGAGTTGTAGGAAGCGACCAAAGCCGGTCTTTCCGCCAGCGAATGGGCCAGTAATGTCGCCAAAGTCGTTGGGGGAAAGGCTGTAGGGAAGGGATCTACATGCGTAAGCAACGGACCACATCCCGAGAAGGTGGACGACGCTGTAGAGGCGGCGACCAAGTATCTGGGCGGATTTCATCTGTGATAGCAATGTATTATAAGGGAAAATGGCTGATGGTCCTGTTTGGCAATTGGCATGCGGCATACCCCCCCCTGGAAACTACATAGATTCTTCTAAGAGATGCAATATCTGACTCCCAGCCATGACGACCTGATCCAATCGCCCCTATCGCCATCTTTGATTGCGGCAAGTCGTCCATGAAAACCTGACACGACAGCGCCGCTATGATTTGGTGGGCAGATTCCCCCTTTGCAAACATGCGATTCATTGAAACCTCAATGATACGAAACCGATCATGTTTCGAACTAAGCTCTTCACCATCCCCATGAAAACCCTAGAAATACATACACACACTTTCGCTGTTCACTTGGAGAGAGAAAACATCCCCGTATTGTCTCTACTTCTCACCTTCTTTGCAGTAGGTAGGTAGATAGGTAGGTAGGTAATTAGGTAGGTAGGTGGTATTGCCTTTTGTAAAGCGCTGCCTTTTTTATATTTGGGGAATATAGTCCCCCCATCTATATTCATTCATTTTAAACAAAAGGGGAGGGAAAGGGGGCAGCTTTCTCCTTTCTAGGGATCGAAAAGGAGGAGACCTCGAGATTGAATGAATGAATGAGATGCAGTTACAATCTTACGCTCTACTGACTGAGGTTAGGAGAGTCGAGGGAGGTTGATGGAATGATCGTTTCTGTAATGAGATAGATTAGGTTAGGTTGTCTCCTATCCTAGTCAGTCCAAAAGTGGTCTCTTCATAAACATCTGATCTTCTGGGCCTACCAGCTATGCCAGTAATTCAACTAATCACCTGCTCTTGAGCTTCATCCACCCGCTCCTGCCCTTCCCTTTCTCGTCGGTTTCCTCTGACTCTACGCCGCCGCCTTGCTCTCCTCCACCGGTCCCCATCTTCGCCCCCTGTCCTGGCACAAGCACTCCAGTCTCGTCGATCCTGGGCAGTCGACTTCCATCGGCTACGTTCTGTACCGCACCATGCGCCTGTGCCGGCACCAAGACGCCCGTCTCCTCTATCCTCGGCACTCGGCCTCCGTTGCCTAGCTGCTGAGCTTGGATGCCGGTCTGCCCTTCCTCTTCCTCCCACTCGTTGCCTTCCAGAATCTCCCACTCCGCACCTGTTCTCTCGGCCAATAGCATGGCCTTGACCTTCTCGATTACTTTGACGGGAGATTGCAATCGCCAGTCTCGCATGTGGTCTGCTCCCGAGGCAGAGGCGAGAAAGCCGTAGGCGGTGCCATGTGAGAAGTGGCCTAAAGTTGGCGCGTCTTTGGGGTTCTCCGCTGTAGGGGCCCGGTTTGGGGTAGTCGGAGTGCGAGAACCCGTGGGCTTTGGCGGAGAGCTTGGGCCTGAGATGTCCCTTGGTAATGGAGTGCGTGGCGGAGGGGCGAGGAGCAAGTGCCACAGATTCTGGCCCATAGCACAGACTTCTTCCCAAGAGCTACCACCGACGTTCATACCTTGCGTTTTGCAAAGCCAGGCTATGTCCCACGCTAGGAAGGTAATACCTTCTACGAAAGATGCGTAGGCCACTTGATCATCTTTAGCAAGCGCAGATAACTTCTTGTCTAGGTGCAACGGCCTCGGTCTCGGTGGTGGGCGGTTATCTGAATGGCGGGAGGCTGAGGGGCTGTTGTGTGAGGACTGATGTGGCGTAGAGCCTGGGAACGGTACTTCGCGAGATGTGTAGGATGAGCTAGGGGAGAAAATTGTTGGGAGAGGGTAGTCGCAGTGAGGGAGGGTAATTTCGGCAGGGAGACGGAGGGAGAGGTAGTGTGAGACTAGGTGGGTGAGGTGGGCGAGGTTCGTAGTAGCGGTTGTGACGTGGGCTGGTGCTGCATCTACAACGTCTCAGTATATGGGCTAGAGCTATGAAGGACGTGCATACTGTTCAAATCCCTTAGATCAGCAATGGGCACTCCTCCGATGAAGTAGACATCTCTGCCCAATCCACCCTTCTTCCGCTTCCGCTGATGCAAGCCGTAGAGCAGCGCCACCTCCCTGCATAGGAAGAGCCGAGACTCTGCCGTCTTCTTGTGCATGACATCCCATCGATGTTCGGTTCGCTTAATGCCCTTGTCCACTGGCTCGACAGCGCTTGCTTGGCTCTGAGAGAGCTCTTGCTTCGCCGAGGCAAAGTCTGAACGTCGCCTCAGGAGCCCTACTTTTCTGACCGCAATCTCAGCTTTGATCTTCTGGGTCTCCTCACGAAGAGCTTCGACATGAGTCGAAGCAGTCTGCGTCTTTTCCTCGGACATGATCTGCTCAGATGCTGCACGGTGGACAGTCCAGGTGGGGTTCAGCTCCGATGTCTTGGTGCCTGCGGAAGGCCTGGTCTTCTCTTGCTTCGAGGGACCAAGCACATTTCGTTCCACCTCTTTTCCTAGGGACTCGGTATGCAATAGTATCTGGGCCAGCTGTATCCTGGGTTGGTAGAGGGCATCTCGAGCGCAAAGCGTGCAGTTGAAGGGCAGTCGGCTGCTGGAGGAGCGATGACAGATCTCACACTGCATGTTGAAAATATACTCGGACGATGATAGCTGGATCGTGATGATGTTTTATGGACAGCCATGTTCTAATGCATAGATCACAAGTTCGTGATCAGGCGCTTAGCATGGTTGCTTCTTTCTGTTTCATATTATAATAATGGCCCTATGCATCGATATTGAAACTGGTGAGAAGATGAGTTTGAATGTTTATTTGGGAATTCCTCAAAGCGCATGAATAATGTAGCTGAGTAGCAGTGAATGCAAGGATTAGCGCAAAGCACTCATTTGGGACTAGCTCTGTCTTATCGATAAGCTACTAGTGTAAGTACAGTGAGCACACTCGCTCGACTTTAACCGAAGCGCAGCTTGGGTTGAGTAGGTGACACAAGAACTCGATTCGAGGGATAATCATGCATTCCAAGTCTACGAAAAAGCGCTCTTCGTACGAAAGTGACGTTCAAAGTCTCCAAAATGGAAAATTTATGTCTTCAGTACAGCTTGTGGGGTGTCCAAAATCCAGACAAAATCGGATCAACTTCCTGAACCTGACCATCGACAGCACACCTTTCGAGACCGTGATTGCTACCGGAGAGGCGATGAGACCGCCATGAAGGGTAGGCATCTGACACGTTGGCCGTAAAGAGCTGCTGCTCATTTTCATGCTGATCGGCCCCTTGCGCGAACAGTCGCTCTCTTTCTTGGTAGTCGTTGACATGATTTTGGGCTGTAATTCCACTATCAAAACCCTCGTGAGACTCATCAGGAATTGATGCTCCAGAATCGTAAAAAGTCCCATGATCAGTGTGTTGGTCGCCCCATCCATCATGCCTGATCTCTTGGCAGTTATCATCTTCAAAGTCGTCTCCTACCTCCACGGGATGGAGACCTGGCGCGTACTCGCTGGGCCCAGCGCTATGGCCAGTCTCTCGCGACGGGCCTGAGAGGTCTTCTTGCACAGCTGTGTAGGGTCGTATTTGTTCTCTCGAAGTCTCTGGCGTAAAGGCTTCTTGCTCGTGTTGCCTTTCGTAAAGGTTGTCATAACCGTTCCACGCATTCCTTGAGTCCACTTGGTTATGCGTTGCGACGGATGGGTAGCTTAGGTTGTAGCCTAAGTTTGGTCTGTTGGGAGAATTCAGGCTTGCCCTAGACAGTTTATGCGTAGACTTCGGATCGGCATGCGGGCAAGCCTGTTGATGCCCTGCACTGCCAGGCTTCCTAGAGGAATGGAAGGCGGACGCCGGATTCTCGGGGGAGTAAATGCTATTAAAATGGACGTGAGTAGGCATACGTGAGCGCTGCTTAATTCTATCTGGTATCCTCGCTTCTTCGCTGTCATTGGAATTGCGGTGAATCGGTGTAGCACGAGGAAATAGATCGCTACTAGCAACCTTAGTATTGCAATCTCTGAGAAGCGTCTCGAGGATATCATCCAGCGGGTCTTCATGCGGTGAGATGGTTGGCATCTGGGCCGATAAAGGGCGCGTGTCATGAGCTTGTGGTTCGCATCGAGGCTCATGGCCTGAAAATCGGCAAGCAGCTTGGTTTCGAGATGGTAGTACCGGTGCAGGGCCGCCATGCCCGGAGGCTTCGGCTGGGTATGTCTTGTCGTGGACAGAGTCGTCAATATTTTGTGGAGCTTTTGCCGCATCAAGCCCGATGGTTCTGATGTCGTGGTGGTCTTGACTCTTCTCCCTCGACCTAAGCCGTTCACCTGTTGCCAGCCGTGATTCACTAATCTGGCCTAGATCCTTACATGGATTTTCGTGCTCTGAGGAAGGTTTGGAAACAGCACCTTGGGTTCCCAAAAATTTCCTCTGTCCACAACGTGGAGATACAGGGGACATCGAACGCTGGCTTTCGTGAGGACCTTGGGATACACGTTTCCGATTGGACAATTTGGACGATGCTAACGGTTCAATATGATGGCGCCTATCGGGTAGAGGAGAGGCGTAGGATGGCCCCTCACTTTGTGACCAAGTGAGGTAGCTCGTGGAACGAGTAGAAGATCTCGTATCTCCTCTACGGAGGCCTCTCGAACCTGTGTTAATAGCTATCTTCGCGGGAGATATAGAGGTATTAGGTCCACAGCTTCCGAATCCTAGGAAAGGCCGATCCGGAAGATCGACATAAGCTTGCGGTGACTCATGGTCTCGGGTCCGTCTCTTATTTTGCTGACCTCGTTGACCGTGAGGGCTTAGCACGCCGAGGGTCGCAGGTTTTACAGACGTGAAGTATCTTGAAAATTCTGCTTCTGTGTCTATTGCCTTGGTCGACTTCCACTGCTTCTTCTTGTCGGAGGGCCTGTTAGACGTGTCTTCGAACGAGTCCTTGGGCCTCTCTCGGCGAGAGGTGAGGAAGGTCATTTCGGAGAATGCAAGATCAGGCACTTAGATGGCTTTTGTCAGTGCTACTTAAACGCTGGTAGAGGTAGTTGAACGTACAGCCCCTTCTTCTTACTGGTGAAGACGCTTTACCTTTTCCGAATAGGCCGAGGGTCTTTGCAGGCTTCAGCTTTGGATCGGTATCAGCATCAAACATCCGTGCAACGTATGACCACTAATTGCAGCTCACAGTGAGACGGTCATGGGCCACGTTCTGTGCGGCAAAGTCATGCATCAAAGCTGTACCGGACTTTTCTTTACGTTTGTGCTTCTTCTGCTTCTTCTCCCCGCGGTCTTTTTTCGTAGCCTGCTTCATCTTCTCGCTATCTTTGTTATTGCCTTTGAGCTCATAGCGATCTTGGCGGGTCTTGTGTCTTGGTCTTCTTTCATAGGAGAGTTTCTCTGGAGACAGTATCATCATCTCCGAACCCTGGGACGCCGTAGGGAGAAGTTTCCTTACCTCTGTCGCCAAGCGCTGGTTCCGCACTCGCCGTACGTGATACCGTGGCATGGATAGGATCGTCATGGGGTTTGTCTAAGAGGTCATTGGCTGCAGCAGGTTCAAGATAAGAGCTCGTAGAAAGCCTGCTGCGCCTGCGTTTCCGTGAGTGACTTCGGACGTCAAGGATATCGTTATCGCTGCGGTCTTTGAAGGTGCGAAAGGGTGCGTGGAGTCCCAATCGCTCCGCGAGACCAAGGCCCTCAGAATTGCCGGCCGCGTCCTTTCTCAAGTATGTTTGGGGTTGTGCTTGGTGCGAGTTGATGGGAAGGACTTCATCTGTGACGCGCTTCTGCCGGGTTCCACTATTGTTGTGTCTTTGGTGCTTTCGGCCAGCTGCCTCATCACGCTGATCCTTGATTTCTGACGGATGCCTCGTCGGGCGGTGTCGCCTCGAATGATGCCTCGATCTCCGCTCGATGTCTTGTTGCTCCGTTAATTCATCGGTGGGCTTTGCGGTCAACTTTTTGTCAGTCACTTGGAGCCAGTTGCGAATTGCGGTCCTTGGTGATTGTCGTTCGTCGTTGGACATACTAGGGTTCTACCTAACACGCAGGGTATGGAGAAGTCCTAGGAATGAGAGAGAGCCACGAAGCAGCTGGGGCGGCCTTTTGGTACACAGAGAAGTTGGAGGATCAATTCGAACTTGCCATGGTCTATTATAATTGAAGTATCTAGAGTGTGAAAGAGGAGAGGTTGCAGCAGCGCTAGACTAGGGAGAATTGTTACTTTGATTCGCAGATGCAAGCTGGGCTTGCAGACCTGAAAATGGTATAGGGAGAGCGAGTGTGATGATGGATGAAACAACAATTTATCGCCATCTCTGACATGACCACTTCCATTTTGGAATCCAACATAGACTCACAGAATATAGTCGTAGGCATATTAGTATGTAAGGTCAGCGCATTGCTCTTGCCATCGAAGCCGGATATCTGCCAGCGAAAACAATGTAGCTGTCTGGAGAGAAAGTTTCGCCTGAATATCTCCGGTTCTTTCAAGCACAAGTACTAGTACTGAGTAGGTAAGGTACTTTAGTACTGTACAAATTCAAGTATCTAGCTTAGGTAAGATCCTATTCTTACTCTACAAACTTTACAGTACTTATAAAGTACTCACTTCTTGGAGATGCTCTGAGTGAGTAGAGGATGCATTTCATGAGACGGCGCATGATCAAAAGGCCAGGGCCCAGCCAAGAGTGATTGCCTCATTTGCCTAATTTGCCTCTATCGACGGATGTCCTTGGCATCGAAGATCTGAGCTTAGCCATGACGATTGGAACACAACATGACTGGCAGAGACAAAGCTGCCTTCTTGCCTTGTTCCATTATTACTAATTACACCTGACCAATGACTGCTGCGGTACACAAAAATGCTGCATCGTCGATTCAAGGTCATCTGGGCCGTTATCACTGCCTGCACTTCTCTATGCACATTCTATGCACAATCTATGCACAATCGATGCACATTCGATGCACATTCTATGCACAACCATGGAAAAGCATCACGCCGCTGCAATTCATCCAAACAATTGCCTTTGATAGCCGCTGCTGTGTGCACAAATTTGACCACAAAGTTAACCTTCAGCTCCAAAAAAAAAGTGAAAGAAAACGTGCAGGATCAAGGGTCGAAAGAAGGGTCCAGAAGTGACTAGCGTAGGGCTTAGCGTGTATCATAGCGGGGCATTCACATCAAGTTTACCAACATCCCACCTTCCCTCTTTTTTTTTCTCTTACAAAAAATCTTCCATCCTCAATTTCTCCAATACAACTGATCCCTCGCTGATCAGTCTTTACTCTCCATACCTTGTTGGTCCATCTCGTGCGATTCCCAACTTCAATTCTGCAACAACACTGTCGAAGGACCCTGCCATGTTCGTCTGCTGCTCTTACACTGACTCCGAAATGCACAAAATTCCTTGCTCTTGCGCGCCGGTCATGTAATACATCAATGTTTCCGTGTTCAGTAGACTCTTCTTTGCCTGCGTTCCATCAGTGGAGGCGTGTCTTGTGTGAGAGTCTTGAGATTGAGAATGTGTTAGCCAAAAAACAAACTGAACGAACCCTCACTCAATCATGTCGAAGCTGTTCATTGGGTACGTTAAACACCCGTATTCCCTTGACGGCTATCAGATTCTGACGCATATGCAGTGGCCTTGCATGGCACACCGACGACTTGGCTCTTCGCTCTGAATTCGAAAAGTACGGTCAGGTCGAAGAAGCAGTAAGATCTACTCCACCTCACTACTCTCCATCTCAGTCTGATAGTGCTATCATAGACTGTTGTCAAGGATCGGGAAACTGGTCGTAGCCGTGGCTTTGGCTTTGTGCGCTACAGCCAAGACGAGCATGCCAACCAAGCAATCGAGGCAATGAACAATGTAGAGTAAGGACTTCCCTATTTTGTCAGCAAATTACGTACTTTAGGCTAATACACTACAGATTCGATGGCCGTACTATCCGCGTTGACAAAGCTTCCGAGCGTGGCTCCGGCGGAGGAGGAGGTGGCGGCGGCGGCTTTGGCGGTCGTGGAGGCTACAACTCTGGAGGCGGAGGAGGATACGGTGGTCAAGGAGGTGGATATAGTATGTGTCGGCCATACTCATCTATGGACTTCTGCTAACATGGCCAGGCGGAGGTGGAGGTGGAGGAGGCTATGGTGGACGTGAAGGTGGAGGTGGCTACTCCGGAAGTGGAGGTCGTGGCAGTAAGTTCATGTAGTTGCTTTGTGCCTTCCTATTCTTTGTACTGATATTGCCTGTAGGCTACGGTGGTGGCCAGCACTACTCGGGTAGCGGTCAGTCCTATGGTAGCGGAGGTCGCTCTGGAGGCTACGACCAGCAGCAAGGTGGTGGGGGTGGCGGCGCCCAGGGCGGCTGGTAGACCTATCACTGATCCTCCCACGGCCTGAATTTGCGCACGACACGTCAATGAACGAAACGACAAGAATGATCAAGCAGACGGAACGACCGACAAGCAGCAGAAAGGATACGATGTGTGAAATGCTTTGGCAACTTCGATGTCACGGGATCAGACCATCCTCAGCGAGATGAATGGACTGCCATCTTAGACCATCGGAGCGATCCTGGATATTTTCTCTTTTCAGACCTGGAGGTTGCCTGTTAATCGCAGCAATCTATCGCAGAGGCGCAAGCAGGCGTGGAGGAACAAAAAGGTTTCTTTGCATTCGATTCTTCCTTCACAACACTTCACCAGCACCATACCATCTTGCATGCACGATACTTTATTAGCACACCCTCATACCCCCTCAGCAGAGCGAACACGGCACAGTTTATTCGACTTTGATTCTCCACCTTGGCTCGAAAATAGAAGCTAGTTACAATACAGGGACAACTGGTGCAACTCCCGTGTCCAAAAGTCAGCAATCAAAGACAGCGGTGCTCCTGCTGAGGCTTTCCCCCAATTGTGACGCCACAAGTAGTTTTGGTGACGTTGATCTATCTCTACAGCTGTGATACTTTCTCAGTCTCCTCACCTGCCTGCCCACCTTCCCCACTCCTGACTCTCTCAGCCTCTTTTTCCACGGCCTGCATATTTACCCCCTTGGGTTCCTCATTCGCCCTCCTATCCCTAGCACGGGTACCCTTCACGTTCCCATCCTTCATCAACGACCTCACTCTCCCAGCTAAATCTGCAACATGCTCATCCCCGCTTGCGTCTCCTAGATCCCTCAACGCATCTTCTAGCATGAACAAATACTCAGCATTCGCTCCACTTGGCCCCGTACTCCGCGATATCACCTCCGCTACATCGTGTGGAGACCGCAGGCCGAGGAATTGGGGATTCGAAGGCAGCCCAATGTAGACGAGGCATTTACCTATTGGTTGAGCGTGAGAGGTGGACGCTGATGATGATGATGATGATGATGATGTTAACGTTGAGGGAGATGGGGAAAAGGTGGTGTACTGGATGGAATAGCCGTTTATCTCTCGGATGTCGAGATACTCTTGCACCTCTTTCACATGGGAAGGAGGGATGCGGTAGGCGGCGCCGTAGACTCGTTCAGGCGTCGTTGTGGGCTCTTCGCCCAACGTTTCCCAGACGGAGCGCTCGATGAGCGTGACGACTCGGCCGGGAGACTCGGGCGTGCCGCGGTGGTCTTCGCTTCACAGCGTTTGAGCTGAGATCGATATACTGGCAGGTGCTCGGTAAATGCGTACCTAGCTTGCCAGAATCGACGGACGTAGCCGGTGATGTAGCCGGGGATGCGGAGATCTGAGGGTTTGGGTGGATTAGTGGGTATGACTGTTAATGGCTTTGCGGCGAGAGATGGGTGTTCCGTTCTTTCTTTGTGTAGGCGAGGAAAGGCAATGAAGACTTTCAGTATTTTGATATATCATGCACTGCACTACACTGGAGATGCAGTCCTTGCCAATTGAAAAAGCATCTTGGCAAACGAATTCTAGCTTACCAAAATGCGGAGGCGGTTTCCAGATGAGGCTTCTACAGTGTGAGATGAACAAGTCAATCTTCCTACTCTGCTTCTTTGATAAAATCGAAGTCCCTCTCTTTTGATTTGGAATGATTTGACCTCTGTTCAGACTCACCCGTATCCGAAGAGCCAGTATTCTCCATTCGAATCCGATATTGCTGGCTCCGACATCTCGGTGCACACTAACTATCCTTTGCGCAACCAGCTTGCGTAGACTACTGCTTGCAGACCAATTTTTTAGCTTACATGACCACCAGGCGATGATCAAACAGAGACAGCTTCTCCAGGTTTTTTCTTTTCGACTTCTTTCCGGAACCCTTGGATAAGTAAGTGCAATTATCGCAGCTAAGTACTTGTGGTCAACGGAAATTCGCTCAGCCCTACGGCCTTGGCTTTCAACTTTTGAACCACTGAGCCCCCTTATTGCTAGGTACCTTAAGTAGTCAACGGTAGAGTAGTGTAGGTAAAGTACGGTAGGTATAGGTTTGACGACATTTTTTCTCTAGAACATGCAGCTCGCGGAAGAGCCGGCAAGCGGAAGAGGGTGGCAGGCAAGCCGAAAAAGACGTGTTCATTCTGCATGGCTAGAAATTGGCCGATCTACATAAAAGGACGTGAAAACGTCAAGTTTCTCCGGCGCGCTCGGCGTCGTCGCTTCCCGCGAATGGCCTCAGAACACCGGGGCAGCCTTTCGGTCAAATGGCTGGAGAGCGAGGTGGTGGGACAGACGGACAACTTCGCCCTGGAAATGGAAAATCTATTCACACACACACACACACACACACTCTTTTGGGTCGAGACGTTGCAATGTTTTCGCGCGGAGCGAGATGGGTGCGCTCGCGCTGAAGGAGGGGCCGAATTTGCAAGTGTTTCTTTTTATCTCAGATGGATGGGAAGGAGCTCGTTCTCGGTGGAGGGAAGGCGAGTAGGGCGAGTTGCATTAGGGTCTGTACTTACTATGGTAGGGGCTTGAGCGTTGAAGATTAGTATATATACTCTTTCGATCTCTACTTGTAAAAGGATTATCAACACCTCAGACATTCCATTCGTCTCATAAGCAAAGCTCAGAGCAGCAGAAGCTAAGCTACAACTATCTCCTCAATCTACACTCGCAAGCTCGTCTCATTCCAATCTTACCGTCATATCCATCACCCAATTTCAAACTCCATCAGAATGTCCACCCCATCCGGCCCCTCCACCTCCCGCCTCGATGGCAAAATCGCCCTCGTCACCGGCTCTGGCCGCGGCATGGGTCGTCAAAACGCCCTCGAGCTCGCCTCCCGTGGCGCCTCCGTCGTCATCAACTACTCCCGTGCCTCTGCCCCTGCCGCCGCCGTCGTCAAAGAGATCGAAACCCTGGGCTCCCGCGCCATAGCCGTCGCCGCCGACGTGTCCAAACCCGCCGAAATTGCCACCTTGTTCGAGGAAGCGATTGGTCATTTTGGCAAGTTGGATATCGTGGTGTCGAACTCTGGGGTTGAGAGTTTCGGACACATTTCCGAGGTTACGGCGGAGGAGTTTGATAGGGTGTTTGCGGTCAATACGAGGGGCCAGTTGTTGGTTGCGCAGCAAGCTTACAAGTATTTGGGGGAGGGAGGTCGATTGGTACGTACTTGTCCGAGTAATTGCTCCTTGTTGCTTCCGATCCCTGAGTCACACGACATGTTTGGGGAGCAGAATGCTCCTTGGATGTGTTTCATAAGCAAGGTTCTCGGCGGGAAGAAGCACTGCTGACTCGGTAATTTGCACAGGTGATGTTGAGCAGTATTAGTGCGTCGGCGAAGGGGGTGGCCAACCACAGTATCTATTCGGGGAGCAAGGGGGCCGTAGAGGCGTTTGCCAGATGTCTTGCTGTTGGTGAGTGATCCCATCTGGTGAGTGCATCGTTCTCGAATGTTGACCGACGACGTCCAATGCACAGACTTTGGCCGCAAGGGCATCACAGTCAACGCCATTGCTCCTGGCGGCATCAAAACGGACATGTACGTCGAGGCGGCGAGGAAGTACATTCCGAACGAGGCTTCTATGACGGACAAGCAGATTGATGAGGTATACCGCTTTTCCAATACTCTTGTCGGTGCAAGCAAGTATCAGTATCGTGCTGAAATTTTTTGTATCTAGCTTGCGGCAAGCTGGTCTCCTCTGAACCGTGTCGGGCTGCCGGAGGATGTTTCTCGCGTGGTGGCTTTTCTGTGCAGTCAGGATGGGGAGTGGATGAATGGACAGGTCCTGACAATTGGAGGTGGCGCTGCCTTGTGAGCGGCATGAGTTTGGGTGGATTGAAGGAATGATGGTATCGGAAGATTGTGACCAGGTCGTTTGATGAAAGAATGTGCTAGTCCCGATTGGAAGTGAAAGCTGTATTGGAGAAAACCCTCTTTAAATCAATTGCTTAATAATACGTACGATGACTTTTCAAAAGTCCAAGAGATGTCGCTGTGCGAAGGTTTTACCCTCATTGAACAATCCGATCAAAGCTCCTTCTCAATATCAGTCACGAACGTGTTCGCTAAAACGCACCTCTTTACAGCGAGATCTCATCCGCCGCAATTGCCCGCGCTATACGCTTCATCTCTGCAGGGCCAGAAACACGTCCGATCTCAGGCTGGGAGCCTCAGCTGTATTGATCTTCATCTCAATTACCACAGACGATACACTGTAGCTTCTACCCAACTTACAGTTGGCCGGAGGCGTACTCCTGGTTCGTCATTGGGTCCTTTGGGCGGCAGACACCTGGTTGTTCGAGAAGCAAGGCTTGGTGTGTTCCGTACTCCAGGAGGATTGTGCGCGCGGACGAAGGCACGTGGGGAATCGTGGGAAGCGAAACCACGATGTAGTTAGCTAATGGATGTTGCGGCTCTAGTCAGGTCTTCATGGCAAGTCCTTGAAAGTTGGGTACGATGTAAGGTTGAGAAGCCGGGTTTTACTGGACTTTATAGAGACGCGTCCCAATTTGGACTAGCAGCTTTTATTGCGCGCCTAAGGATTTGGTCCGAATGGTAAGTAAAGACAGAAATTCCGTCCACACTAAATCTGCTCTATGCTACCATTCACCCCAGTCGCAGTCAAATAAAGTGAAAAAAATAAGAGATGAAGAACACAGCTCCGACAAATCTTGCTTTTCTTTTCGAATATTCAAACCCGGCTTGTGGTGAAGAATAAATAATAAAATTTTGCGATTTGGGTGGCACCAGTGGTTTATTTGAGTTGGCGATCATCCGTTTTGGCTGGCCCCTCGGCCGGAATTCCTGTCATTGACCAGACACCAAAGCGATATACATGTCTATATACCGGCCTCTGCCTATTGTCTTTGCCTGTAATCCTACCCTGCTCGACCGGCAGTGGTCTTACGAAGCAATGAGCTTTGAGCCTTACTCTTGGGCTGTGCTAACACTCTTCTAGAAGTGCCAATCATGCTTTCATGACGATAGCCATGACGCAACGGCGGCATCTTTCGGGGTTGAGTACTCGTACATATCGCTGTCCTCCACCTTTTCTATCCATAACCCTCCAGACAATTTCTCCATCCAACCGCCAACATGTCTCGATATCCTCCACTCCCGCCTTCGTCCCTCACCAAGGAACAGCATCGTGCCTACGACGAGGCGTCAGAGATCTGTTCCAACGTATTCGGCCACAAGTTTCTCTACAAGGATGAAGACGGTGCCTTCATCGGTCCGTTTGCACCCCTCCTACACACTCCCAGCCTTGTCGACCCCTTCTTCAAGCTCGTCGTCGAGCTAGGGAAGCTTCCAGGCCTGCCAGCTCCAGCACGAGAGATCGCCATTCTAGCGACAGGAAGCAGATTCAAGTCCAGATACGAACTGTACGCGCATGAGCGTGTTGCTGCCTCTACAAGCCTCACGGCTGCTCAGATCGAAAGCGTGAAGAATGGGAAGAAACCCTTTGGAGACGATGCTCTCGATGAGCAAGGTGACGTAGCGTTTGACGTGGCTATCGAGCTTTCGCATAAGCAGGGTCCCATGACTGATGCCAACTGGAAGAGGGCGGAGCAAGCTTTTGGGAAGGAAGGTACAGCAGCGTTGATACAGTATGTTGGTGTGTACGCTTACACCTGCGTTCTACTAAACGGGGTGGATGCGCCAGTGCCCGAAGGAGAGAGTTACTAGGAGCTACGTGACATGTACGCTTCGTCTATCTTAATCTGCATCATGCTCCGTATATCGATCTTGTTCTCCGTTCTTCTCCGCTGAGTAGTCGGTCTTGCGACATGTGCTTAAATGATTAGTGCATGCATTAGGCTGATCCTTCACGAACCCCACCTTCCTGTTTACATAAAGTGTGCTTTTCTTAATTGGCGCGAAGGTGGCCAGCCGCCAAAGAATTGACATCTAACAAAAGAGAGCCCTCGAGATTGGTATGACTATGTCGAGCAAAGATCTTTGGGCATCCGCCCTGGAAGACTTGCCCAAAAGCGATCGCCAACAGCTCGCTTTTTACAATGGCCAAGATAGAATTGAGATTCTTTCCGACCTCCAGGTGCTCACAGAAAGTGCGAAAGAGCAATGTATCAAGAAAAGATGGCGGTTTAGGAAACGTCATGATGGCGAGACCATTGTTTTGCGGGATATATTCAACAAGATGGTTGTCTGGATCGACATGTTTAAACAGATTGGAGATACTGTCGTGCAATATGACCCTGGGCATGCTGCGCTTCCTTGGGCAGGAGTACGCTTCATCTTACAGGTCGCTGTTGGTGACATTGTCAAATTCGACTTTGTCGTCGAAGGCGCGGAATCCATCGCACGGATGATAGGGCGCTATGCGATCTTCGAGGACATCTATCTACGTCAGACATCAAAGGCTTCAATGGAGCTTGAAAGTGCGCTCATTCGATTATATTCCACCATACTGTCTTATCAATCGAAAGCTAAAAGCTTCTTTGACCAGAGCTCGCCTAAACGCATACTCAGGAGTGCCTTCGTCACGGAAGATGAATTTGAAAGTCTGGCCAGAAAGATGGAACTTGAGCAGTCCAATGTGGATCGTTGCGCTGCTATCTTGGATGCAGAGAATCAAAACAAGATCAGCAACTCTCTCGGGATGCTTTCAATCGTTCAGAACGAAAAGCATGCAGGGCTCATGGAGCTCCTCCATACCATAGATGGACCTATACTCCGGATGAATAGCCAGCTCAGTGTTATCGAAGACCATCTAGACAAATCCAAGCGCTACGAGATCTTACGGTGGATCTCCGCACAGCCTTACCTGGAACATCATGAGCAGATCTCGAAGAACGCTCTTTCTGGTACGGGCAAATGGCTACTGGAGGATCCAACCTATGCGGAGTGGCATAAAGGAAGCACATCGTCTCTCCTTTGGCTTCACGGCAAGGTCGGCGCAGGAAAGAGCACACTTGTTTCTATTGTAGTCGAAGACGCAGTGAGAAGGTTCGAGGCTGAACAAAGTCCACCACCTGTCTATTTTTATTGCTCCCGAAATGCCGCTGAGCCCGAACGGTCCGATCCAGCTGCCATACTTTCCAGCATTGTCAGACAACTCTCGTGCGCAGAGCCTGGACTTCCCCTTCTGCCTCCAGTCATCGAGAAGTACGAGAAGAAAGGTCAAGGATTCAACTCTCGAGGTCTTCGAATTGAAGAAAGCTGTGAACTCATTACCAAATTGATTGAACATTACCCCATGACGACCATGATCATCGATGCTCTCGACGAATGTGATCCCGAAAAGCGGGATATACTTTTGGACGCCATCGAAAGCCTACTGCAGAACTCTTCGCTTGGGCTGCTAAAAGTGTTCCTATCCAGTCGTGACGACCAAGATATTGTTTGCACGCTTCGGGAATATCCAAATCTCGATCTCGTCTCTAGCAGAAATTCGGCGGATATCGAAGCTTTTGTTAGGGAAGAAACCGATAAATTGGTCAAAAAGCGACGTTTGTTGCGCAATAGCCACGCCAAAGAGGCATTGAAAGCCTTGATAATTGATGGAGTTAGTAGAGGTGCCGATGGCATGTTTAGATGGGCGAGCCTGCAGCTAGAACTGTTGTGTACGATGAAGCTAGATTCAGATGTCCGAGCAACATTGGGGCGGCTACCACCCAAACTGGAACAGCTCTATTTGGAGATCTATGAAAAGAATCTGCTGAAGTACCCTGGCGAAATCGGTCAGTCAATTATCAGTAACATCATGAAATGGTTACTCTGTGCGCAGAGGCAAATGAAATGTTCGGAATTCTGCACTGCGGTAGTAATGACTATTGTCCCCGCGGAAGAGCTCACAAAGGAACATGTGCTCGACCTTTGTCATAACTTCGTAATATTCGACGACCGTTTGGATGTGTTCAGGTTCGCTCATCTTTCGGTGCGAGAGTTCCTCGAGAAGCGGGCTGAATATATGACAAAGTCATGTCATCTCCTTGCGGCCGAGACTTGTTTATCACAGTTCATTGGTTCATCAAAATGGTCAGCGGCTGAGACTTTCCTGCGTCATCATTGCATCCTTGATCTTCGTGGGAAAGTGGCGTCTACCGCGGAATCATCGGGAGGTTTCCATAATTACGCCACGATGTTTTGGGCGAAACATTGCCAGTTGGTCGGAGAGGATGGACGGAAAAGCAATACTCGTTTCGAGCGAGTATTTCGCTTTTTCCTTTCTGATGCATCTGATGATCTTTCGCCACTGAACATATGGATACAATCTAGTCTGCGCAGGGAACAAGACGGTGATCTTCAAAATTCTCTAGATCCCAAGTCCGGGGTTGAGTCGGAAGACAGGGTATATTATGTTGCATGTGCTTACGGATTCTGCGAGATTCTTCGCGCTTGTGTAAACAGGAACCTCCCGACAGACAGAGAGAAAGGCTGGGATCTAGCGGCTAGAAGTAACGAGGGCGAGGCGCTCAAGCTACTTCTGAGCAACTTGAGTCAGGACGAGATTTCGGTAGGCCTGGTGAGTCAAGTGGCACTGAGCATGGACCCTGATACTCTGGACTGGGTGCTCCGCCAGAGCAAACTTGAAGTCGCAACATTAGTGGACGATTTGGTCAATGGCTGGGTAGGGGGGAAGGAGATAGTGGGAAGACTGATGGAAAGGTACAGACCTTCAGAGGTGTCATGGACCCTTCTCATGTATGCCGCAAGATTCTGTTCCGCAAGCACGTTTGAATCGTTCTTGCCCAAAAGTGGCGATACTGCAACCTCCTGGGACTTGCTGCTCGACCAGGCTGGGCGGGAGGGCAATTTGGAGGTCATGACACTACTTTTAGCCAAAAAAGATCTTCAAATGTCCCCCAATATAATGCGAGCAATTGCAGGATTAGGCGACGAGAAAGCTATGCAATCGCTGCTTGATCGAGAGCATTCGGGTGAGATAACGGATGAAGTCATTATAGCTGCTGCATTGAACCAGAATGAGAAGGTCTTAGGTTTGCTGCTTGCTCGAGGTGGCTCTACTGGGATTTCGACAAAACTTGTCGATGGAGCGATGAAGAACTCTAATGAAAGGGTCTTGAGCTTGTTGCTTGACAGCGGGTACCAGATGTCTCAGACTCTGGTGAATAAAGCAGCTGCCAACGGTTTTGCGTCAACTTTGCGGCTGCTGCTCGATCGAGGTGGTGTGATTACCCGTCTAGTGTTGAAATGCGCTGCAACAAACAATATTGATGGATCAAAGGTGATGAGCTTGCTCTTAGCCGAAGCCAAAGATTCGATGATTGTTGAAGAAATGACAGAAATCATGAAAATCGCTGCACAGTCCAAGTCCGACGAATTGGGTATCATGAGGCGGTTGCTAGAACGTGCAGGGGATGTTCTGATCTCAGAAGATGTTCTCGTGACCGCAGCAAGAAACTTAGGTCCTGGAGACGAACTGATCAAATTGCTGTCTGGAAGAGACTGGGAAATGACTGAAGAAGTGCTGGAAGCAATGCTGACGTGCCTGGCATCGGAGGAAGCACTGCAGCTCGTACTGGACCGACTCAAAGACCTGGAAATCACAGGGAAAATCTTGCAAGCAGCGGCTAGCAATTATTCGTTCGGCGATCAATTGGTGGGACTGCTGTTGGACAGGGTCAACCTTCTCGACGTTGTGGATCCACTGTTGACAGAAGCTGCAGGAAATGAACCGTTTGGCCTGGAGGTGATTCTGCTATTGCAGCGTCGAGTTGGAAACATCAACGTCACTCAGAAGGCTATGGAAAAAGCTGTTTGGCGGGGATCGATGCGGACGATGACTTTTCTTTTCAACCATACTTCTGCCCCAATCACAGAAGCTGTTGTAGTGGGGGCATTGATGAACGACGAGGTAGAAAGGGTGCAGTTCGTGTTAGATAGAGCGGCCGACCTCCTTATCACGAGGAAGATGGTTCACACGGCGGCTCGATAAAGTGGTCTTGAGTGCTTGGCTCTCCTTTGGGAAAGAGCCTGCAGAGCCAAGATCACCGAAGCCGTTACCAAAGACGTGGCTCAAGCAGCGATAGAGAATAGGAGGCCCTATCATGAGAATTTGAGGTTCCTCCTCGATGAAGTAAAGGATCTTGTCATCGGTCCAGAGGCCCTGGTAAGTATAACAAGGAAGGGCCCTGACTCTGTGCCGTTACTCAATTTGCTGATTGATCGTGGCATAAATTTACAAATCACACACGATATGCTACAAGCAGCAGCAAGGAGTTCCAGGGACGACACCTCTTTGATAACATTTCTACTGGAACGAAGCGATAAGGCCATGCTAACCGACGAGCTATTCAGGGCGGCGGCTGGTTCTGGAAATGTGGAGGTCCTTCAAGAGCTTTCGACATACTCTGGTCTAGCAGAGGTACCGAAGAACTGGCTCGACCTTGCCCGGCTACACGACGCGGTATTTTCCTTCCCTACTGCCATTATAGATTTTCGCCTCCCGCCCCCGAGAGAAACCGACCTCAATCTCGACGTAGTTTTGGAATCAATAGGCCGAGGAGTCGAGCCGGACGTCCCCGATAGTGGAGGTCGGACTCCCTTGTTCCATGCAGCCATTTTGGGCGACACCTTGACGGTTCGGGCGCTGCTATCTGCCGGTGCAAGCCCCAATTCAAAGGACAGGCTAGGGAGATCACCCTTGTTCTATGCTACTTGGGGTGGCCACTACAACATCGTGGAGATCTTGTTGGATCTGGGAGTCCCGACTCATCTTGAGGATGCGGACGGCGACACTCCGGCGTCGATGGCTAAGAATAATGGACATATGAGGGTGTTGAGACTGCTGGAACGGAGGAGACAACCGTAAAGGTCGCAGCCTAGATTGATTCCACCGAGTTTCTCGTTTTTCCAAAGACATCTCGGACAAGTTGTGCCTTAGAAATCGTTCTGTTTGGGCATGGTACAGCACCTCCGCCCACACACACACACACAGGCTCCTGCTAGCCGTGCAAGGTATCAGGAAAATGGCGGTCGAAGCCCTCAAGTACCAACAACAGCAGCATCAACAAAGGGGCTTTCACCGTCCTTTAAATCTCTTCCTAACGCAGCTCTTGCATGTATGATGGATCTTCCAGGCTTGATGCCTAACATCGATGTCAAAACAAGAAGCTCTCATTGCTTCATATCGTCACTTCTCTTCAAGTGGCATCCCGGAAAATTCTGTCGTTGATGTTTTGGTTAGCTCAATCATTGAGCATCAAATTTGCTACGAAATGTCTCTATGGATGCCGATCTCGTCGGATAACGCAAGGATTTGTACCGTCTTGACGGTCACCTTTTTGACACCTCGCCTGCTCAACTTCCCTATTTCGGGCTGGATTTGGGCAAAGACTTGAGAAGATCTGTAATCTATGATTGAGTTCAATTCATATTGGGCATAAAACTGCAGAAGAATCTCGTCGTTAAGACTTCACATTTCGATATTCTAACCATTCACACCGCTCTGACTGCTGCTCTTTGGGCCCCTCGCCTCTGTACGATTTGCAGCACATTGTACATAGTGATGCATCAGCAGTGGCTGTCGAAGACAATCATCACCAATGACCGAACGTCTCATACATCCAAGAGCGCTCAATCAATCTCTGCCGCCAAATCTCAAGCCGTCGCACCCGGCTCCCACGGCTGCCCGACCACAATAGCCTGCATCACGCCCTTTTCCCCCACCGCCGTCCTGCCCCCCAACGGCGGCATCCGGGCCTGCCCCAGACACCTCCTCAGCACCCCCCGGGGCGCCTCCAACGTATCGCCGATATCCCTCCACCGCAACCTCTCCGTCTCCGTCTCCCCCAAGATGTCGACAATGATCTTGCAGGTCCGGAACGATTTCGAACAGGGGAGGCGGACGTCGGCGTCGGGCCCGCGGCCGAAGGTGTAGGGCGTCGTGACCGCCTTGTCCGCGAGCAGCACGGTCACGGCGACGAGGCAGTCGCCGTAGTCGGTTTCGAAGAGGATGGGGGCGCCGGGGTGGCGCGGTTGGATGAAGCAGTGGGCCGTGGCCGTCAGGGCGGTTGCGTTTAGGGAGGGGAGCTGGTTGGTCTGGTTGAGCGGGGAAGGGACGGGGTCCGGTGAGAGGAGGTGGGGATTGAGCGGCTGGAGGGGAGTCGAGGAGGCTAGGAGGGCGAGGAGGGACAGGTGGACGGAGATGGCGGCGAGGGTCATGGCGTTTTGTGGAAACATTCAGCGCGGAGTCCGTGGAGCATGCAGCAGTTGGGCGGTACAAGGGCATACATAAAAACATCAAGGATGGCGGGAAATTGGCGCTTCCGTGGACACGACTGCCATTGGTGATGCTGTCGTGACGCTGCGCTTGTTGGTTTCAACATGCAATCATACCCGGTTTCGCGCCCCGGCACGCACATGGCGCATCCGTTGCAGCGTAGATGTCTGTAGCGATTAGCCGCAGGGAGGCTCCTTTTGGGATGTCAAGTTGTTTCCGTGAGATATGGCATTCGAGGTCGGAGAGCTGTTGCAGGGAAGAGATGTCGCGTGTTAATGTCCACAGTCAACAGGCATCTGGGTTGGATGTCGACCAGGAAGAATGTCAACGCGAGCCTGCACTATCCTTGCGCCAGTGAGTTGCTGAACGTTTGGTTCCGTTGCATGCTATGTCATACGTGATATGCATCGTCCAGCGCCTCGCTACATGATGAGATAGAACACCGCAATATCAAAAAGGTAGGAATTCCTCTTGGCTGACACTTCGCAAGGTTTTGGATTCATGTGCACGCAGAAGTAAGCCTGGCTGCTACTGTCTGCTTTGACTTCGTTTTGTTGCATGAATGCTTATGTGGAAGGTTGGCATTCACCGTAAGATTCTTGCCCAACTTCTTCACATAACAGGACCACTCTACACGCCAATCTAATGCGAGTCTTGCACCGTGTCATCGAACGACCACTATTTGGCCCTCTTGTGGTAGAAGATCTCTCTCTGATTCCTCTGCTTGTTGATGTGGACTTGGAATTTCCTTTCTGCGGTCTTGCGCTTTGGGGAATTCTGTTCGCGTTCCCCCGGTATCCCGACCATGGTATTGAGACGAAGATACACTTTGCCAACAGGTGTATGCGTCGAGAGAAAGCTGATATCAAGAGCGGAATCCTGCGGAGACCATGTCTTTGACCTGCTTGGTTTCTCCAGATAGTGAGCATAGAGGCGCGTAGCTCTCACGACGAATGGAAAGAAAAAAAAATTGAAAACACGATCAATGAAATGTGTGGTCTCTGTCGTAGAGAGCATCGTCAAGGCCCTTTCTTCCTCATTTGACCACGTATGTCAAGTCTGGATCGTTGAAGAATGCACCAACTTCGGATTCCAGATTTTGACTGGGCGATTGGGAGTAGGGTCTGAGCGTGCCGTAGCGCCATATTTTTCTAGCGATGAGGTTGGAATAGTATTGCAGTCACGCACTCCCCAAGGTATCCACCATTTTTTTTAATCCATAATCGACACTAGGTAGCGCAGTAGGCTATCTTTCAAGGCACTGCCGCTGGCTTCCCTGTTATAAAGTACCACGTCATGACTGAATGGATCCTTTTCGAACCAGCGCCCACCCCAGACCTAGAACTTCTCCACATTCTGTCTTCAGGTGTCGTCATGGACAGATAGTGATTTAAACGAGCCTTGCAGTGTTGTAGACTAATTCGACCGAGAGAGTCGTAGGTATCTTCGGTTTTGCTGCCAAAGTATAATGCCCTGAGAAGCTGTGACATGATCGGCAGGCTCGAGTGAAAGGTGGAAGCGAAATTGAATCTTCGCCTGAAGAGTCTTACCTATTAAGGCTGTAGGTAGCACGGTGAAGCAGTCGATCCTCGTAGTGGCCTTATGGATACTATCGACATTTCGTTGCAACTTACTACGCTGCATATGTAAAGTGCACCTAAGGCTTTTACGAGATGCAGTGTTGAGTTCTCTCTGTCTAGTCTTGTTTCTTGTTATGTGTATACGCAGCTTAGAGATTCCGTCGACTAGGCGGACAAAAGAAAGCTGTGATTCTGAGCTGTCATCATTCATCCATAGAGCAATTGCTGTCGTTCTTTGTTGCTTGATGCAAAATCTGGCGGCGGTGAGCAGAAAAGTCAGTGGCCCTTTCGTCAATGCTAAATCCTTTTACACGGGCAATCAGCTGATTAATGCCGTCCACAGCTTGCTGAGGGTTAGCATTTTATGTGTGAAAAGCATACAAGATATTCGACCGTCCGAATGAATGCAACATCAGCGTAAACTTCAAAGAGTCTTTGAGATTTGTGATGCGGAAAGTTCCAAGTTGCAGGATCCAATGCCGACTTTATGTTTACTACTTTGTCCCTCATCAGCTCTGGTGGCCTCGTTCACCCGGCTACATCAGTGACCCATACGAGCCTGAAGAGATTCTCATGTCCGAGGCTCAATGTACCGCATCAAATATCGTGTACGAGATTGAATCCGCCCTGATTAGTGTTTTTTGGGACTCTAGCATATTTTCCTAGAATCTCTTGCAATCTTCAAGACGTGACCAGATTATGAATAGGGAAATTGGGTATTATCAAACAGAAAAATCTGTCCAGCTTTCCAAAGTCCTTGAAAACAGTCTGGACAGAAAGCGATACTCCCAGCACCTGGTCAAGTTCGCTGGAAATGTATCTATGGCTGGCTCAATGTCTCAGCGCTGGCGTAGTATCTCTGTCGGAGATTGTCAGCGAATACTCCTAGTAGGCTATGTATCTGCACTAGGTCTGTGTGATGCGGCTTCTTACCGGTCAGAAACTCCTCAAAGCTCAGCGTTATATACCCATCCCGGTCGTCATCATATCTCTTGAATACATCCGTCATTCTCTTTAGTATGATGCAGCTTTGCACAAACAAATCAAAGCTCATACGATCCTCTCCACTTTTGTCATACGTCGTATATAGTAGATTGACAAAGGCTGAGGAGAGGCGGTAGCCAAAAGCAACGAGCGCTTTCGAGTACTCATCGAAGGATATGTAACCGCTTTGGTCCTCATCAAACCGATCGAAAAGGGCGCGCCAGGCAGCGAGGAAACCCCAAAGGCCGCTGCCCATCTGTCAGCTCTGCCCACTAAGACGACCAAAAAGAAGCCGAATACCAAAATTCCTCAAAACTTATACTCCCGTCTTTGTCTGCATCAAACATCCTTATCATCATCTTGACCGTATGCAGATCAAAACTCGTAAAGTCCCCGTTGACCAGCGCGTTCCCAAGCTCCCTTTCCGTCAATCGGCCTGCCCCCGCTGTATCGACTGCCTTAAAAAGCGGAAAAAGGGACGCATCGGCGCTGCTGCTACCAGGGGCCGGTGTCCCAGGCGGTCGAGACGGAGGTGGTGGACGCCCATGGTAGGCTTGAGGTGGAGGACCGAAGCCGTGATTTGGCGGTGGTGGCGATGACGCGGCGTTTTGGTTGAATTGGGTGCTATTGTAGGAGTTTTTTGGTGAGACGCGGGGTGGAAGTTGCGTTTGCACTTGCTGTGCTGGTTTGGGAAGTAGTGGAGGAGGTTTCCTTTGGTATTGCGGTTGTGATTGAGGAGGGTTGTAGGCTTGGGGATTTGAGTTTGAATATGGTCGTGGCGGTAGTGCGTGTGGAGGATTTAATTGCTTATGTTGCGGTTGGGAGGAAAGGATTTGGGCTGCCTGTGTCAATGGGATGTGGGTCAGCTTTGGCACGAGGAGCTGGGAAGAGCGAAATATACCTGTTCTGGCTCTGCGTGTCTGATATCGAACGTTTTAGTGGGGGGCATGAGTGAGTAGATGTGTTAGGACTCTGAAACTCACGCAGGAAGGGCATCTGGATTGTAGCCGCTGTTGTAGGCCATTGTAGGGGTTTTTGGTTCGTTGGGCCAGCCTCCCAAGGATGTATTGTTTCCCTTGTCGCAGTGGACGTAATTATTCGGCAACTGCTGAAGGCACAGAAGTCGCGGCCACCCATTGCGCGTCTGTGGCGCATCGTCTGCAATTCGTCAAGAGGACTGCTCGTTCTTATTTTCACACATGGCATAAGTGATTTAAATCATCGTCTTCACGGACTCATGCTGAGCAATGAATATGCAAGGTCATTTGAGGAGACTTGTTGATCTTGATAGGATTCTATCGTGCATTTTTACGTAGTTTTGTACTCTACAATTCATCGAGCGTCAGACTTTTCCAATTCCTGTTCTACAGCATCATGCAGACATCATTTCCAAGATGGAATCGCTAAATATAACAGGCAAAGGCACCCTGAATATCTGCAAAAGATGCAGAGGACACTTGTAAGACCCTATTGAGAAATAGGCAAAGGCGTGTTTGGTCGACTGTCCATGAACTGTTCAAGTTGCATCAGCTTATAGTGAAGTCCAATAGAGCTGGGAGGGAGCTAAGCACTAACCGATGAAGCTGCAGAAAGCAAAGCATTCAAACTGGCCTGAACCACATCTTCATGGATCCCCACACCCCAGACCCGTTCCTTACTGCCAGCCGCCGTGCACTCAATATATGTGGCCGCCTGGACGTTTTTATTTTTGCCAATGGCATGCTCGCTGTAATTTGCAACGTCTAGATCGATTCCGAGCATGTGCAGGGCGTTCGCTAGAGAGGAAAGCGCCCCGTTGCCGAGGCCGGTGATCTTGTGCTCCTTTCGATCCCAGTCCACAACACCTTCGAATCTTCTCATCGAGTTCTGCGTATTCTGACTGCGGCCTTCTTCTGGAATGAATGGTATGGAGCGATCAGGTGCAATTCTGTAGTCGACAAGAGTAAAGCGAGGGGCGCCCTTAAGGTGGTATGTATCTTGGAATAGCGTTTGAATTTCCTTGGCCAACAATTCTCGCCCAACGGCGTCGGCTCTCTGTTGAACGACTTTTGAAAAGGCAATTTGGAGGCCACGAGGAAGGTCAAGCTCCAGGTGTCTCTGGATGATCCATGCAACACCGCCTTTCCCACTTTGCGAGTTGACGCGAATGACAGCTTCGTATGTACGGCCAATGTCTTGAGGGTCGAGAGGGAGGTACGGAATCAGCCATGGATCTTCGTCCTTGAGCCCCTTCCGCGCTTGGAAACCTTTTTTAATGGCGTCTTGATGTGATCCACTGAAAGCGCACTGAACGAGTGATCCGCCATACGGAGCACGGGGGTTGATTGGTATGTTATTACTCTCTTCGACGATATCGATGACTGAGTTGATGTCAGAGAAATCAACTTTCGGGTAGATTCCCTGAGAATAAAGGTTCAAGGCTAGAGTTACGAGATCCACATTTCCAGTCCTTTCGCCGTTACCGAATAGAGTTCCTTCTACTCGATTTCCGCCAGCCATCTGCCCAAGTTCAGAAGCCGCAACAGCACAGCCACGGTCATTGTGCGTATGTAGCGACACACAGATCTTGTTTCGTTCTGTCATTTTTTGGCAAAAGTATTCGATCTGGTCTGCGTAGACATTTGGAGTAGACATTTCGACAGTAGCTGGAAGATTGAAGATAATTGGATTAGATTCAGAAGGTTCCCATGCGGCTTTGACGGCTTCACAAATCTGCACAACAAAATCGAGGTTCGAATCAGAGAAAGTTTCCGGGGAGAATTCATATTGCCAGTGAGTTTTAGAAACTGGGTTATCTTTCGTGATCGATCGTGCGTACTTCGTACACGCAGTAGCTAAAGCGATACCATCCTCCTCAGAATGATTGAGGACTATCTGTTGGAAACATGGCGAGGTAGCAAGATAAAGATGGAGGATGGCGGTTTTCGTTCCCTCGACAGAGTCGACAGTTCGCTTTATGAGATCTTGCCGGCCTAGTCTCCACATTAGTCAAACATATTTTTAAATCTCTACCTTTAGCATGATTGTAGCGACTTACAAGGACTGAGGACTTGCAAAGCTACGTCTTGCGGTACGACATCCGGGGTATCCACCAGGCGACGTGTGAACTCATAGTCTGTTTCTGATGCTGATGGGAATGAAACCTCGATTTCCTTGCTAACCCGGTCGTATGAGCTCAGAAACAAGGCGACCAGTATTCTCACCTACTAGCCAAGTTCCACTAGCATCTTGAAGTATCGCCATTTCTGATCTGAACCCTACACCATCATATTTCAGCATTTTTCCTCTCAATTTAATATGCCATGTCTATTTGGGTTTGGTGCCAAATCTATGCACACGTACCATAGGGTCGACCAGCGACTGGTTTCCATCTCGGAGGTCTGTAGCGAGCCAGCGTGGGGGTTTATCGAGGGTTTTGGAGGGCCATTGACGATTTGGTAAGTTGATGGGCTTGAAAAGTCGGTACTTGGTAGAGGGATCTCTGAGCCTTGAGAAGCACGACCATTAGAAAGGTGGCAAGCCGGGTTTGCAGAGCAGACTCACATGGGCATTGTGTCACAAGTTTGTTGAACGTAGAAGAGTCACACATCCAAATGACTGAGTTCGTGCGGGCCGAGGCGGAGAAACTAGTGCCAAGCCTTTTACTTATCGATAAGCTTCGTCCGATATCGGATGCTGCGTACAGTATGTATTTTACATACCAATTCACGGTCGAGCTATCCGATAACCGCCGATAACAAATTTCTAGGTTCACATTTAGTCCTCTCGGCGTTTTTCGAACAGCTTGGTCAATAATCAATCATTTTATGTGATTTCAATTTTTATAATATGTTATAGAGTATACGCTACAATTTGCATTCTTCAAATTTTTAATTGAATAATTCAGTGTGTTTTGATAATATAGAAAAGCGAGATAAGAAACTTGTTACAATCGGCTCGGCGTTTATCGGATAATCTATGAGCTACTTCTTGGCCATGTTAATGCCATGCTCATCGGATCTCAACGGTTCAAGGAAACACCGTCTAGGAAGAAAAATCGGCATTCTCTTCGTGCTTCTATTCTATCTCCCGATCACTGCTCTCTGATTCTCCGTATCAGTGTTTGTTCGTATCTGTAAAATTTACTGAACTCTTCTGCCTTATTTAGTACAAAGAGCCGGCTTCTTTGCCTAGGAATCCTGACAGTATGGGCCCACCAGCTCTCACACCCCACATAGAACCCTCCCTTTACCACTGGCGCGCCTCTACTAAAAGACCTAACTTATACCTCCGCCGTGCACTTGGCCCCGAGACAATATGGGCTCGTAAGGCTTCTGGACGACGACAAATGTTCCTGAACGGGAGTTTTACCCTTATTGGTCCCTACTCCACTCTATCCCTCGACACATTTGGCAAAGCCGCGGAGCGTGCGTGGTTGAGAGTCCGATGCGAGTTTCCAGAAGTGGCTTTGGAACCTAGTAGTGAGCAGGGAGAAGATGGGAGCATTTTGCTAGAGCTGAAAATTCCGGTGTCTGAAAGAGAGACTAGGGAGTGGATGAGGAGGTCGCTTTTCTTGGGGACTTGTGTAGAGGGTAAGAGCGCGGAGGAGGAGATGAGGCAAGCTGTGATTAGAGACCCGGTTTGTGTGCGCTTGAATGCCAGAGTAGATCAGGACAGCAAGGTCTTTGGAGCTGAGTTTGCGTTTCGAGTCGATCATTTGACTGCAGATGGGGTTGGTGCCTACATTGTAACTGCATGCTTCTTAAAGTTCCTTGCAAATGCAGTAGGCGGAAGGGAAGAGACCTTCGATTGGGAAGCTTGGAAGGAGACACTCCCAACGCCGTGGGTAGGTATGATGAATACTCATCAAAGGACCGAGGGAAAGGAATTCGAAGAGGGCGTGAAGAAGACCACCAATCTGGTAATGGAGGCGAGCGTATGTGTATTTCCTACCAATAAGTGGGGTTTTGGCCTGACATATGGTGCGCAGAAGAGCGAATGGGGAATGGCAGTTCTTTCCGAGGAGGGATACATGCCGAAAGCTATTCACAAGCGATTCTCTGTCGAAGAGAGTAACGCCATATTGCTTGCCGTAAAGGAACAAATAGGGGAAGCGTGCTCTGTCACTCAGCTTGGCCACGCGGCCATGGTGATGACAATGCTCAGGTTCAAACCAGTCCAAGAAAGGCCGACGCACGGTGCCCAATTAGTGTCTCCGCTGTTCATCAATGGACGGAGGTTTCTTGATCAACGTTTTCCTCGATCACAGAATTATATCTCCATGTGCAGAGCTATTAGTGCGATTGGTTTTCGGAATGTTGAGAGTTACATTCTCTCGGACAATGGGAGCAAAGAAGAAGTCCAGGGGAAGCTAAAATTAGCGTGCGCAGAGGCTTTCAGATCGTACCAAGCGGTCCGGGACCAAAAGTCGATACTCACTGAATCATTTTCCATGGCGGAGCATATCGCTCAGGCAAAGTACATATAGACTACAATTCATCGAGCCATGCCCTACTAACCAGTACTCCCAGAAACGACTTGAAAGCCTTCAAAGGCAAAGAGACGGCTGATGCTGTAAGTCAACGGGCTTGGGTGTAGGGCCAATAGCTGAAATTTGAGAATAGTTCTTCTTAAGTGATGGAATCATCGAAAAATACATCTCTAATTCATATTGTGATGAGACGCAAATCCATAAGGTCTTGGAAGTCGATGGCGTGCAATTTACCGCCAACCCAGATGGGCCACCATTGTAAGTCTGCCTGAGTTCAAACAAAGCTCTTTCATCATTGACGGATTCCATGGCAGAATCATACGCATGAGCACATTCAGACAAGCCATAAATTTGTCGGCCGAATGGAACGGAGCATGTTATATGGATGAGGATATTCGGAAGTTCCTGGACAGTGTTGCGGACCTGATGCTGAGCTTGATAACCTAATTTGCTTAGTACCATGGATGCAAGCCAAAGCGCCTTAAGATTCTTGAATTTTGACGAGCCTTGGATTTTCAAATCTAGGGATCTGGCGCGACTTCCTTGTTGATCCTTTGCGGGTTTCCAACCGGAACATCTTCACCCTGAAGGATTATTTCCCAGGCTCATCGCCAATTTCAGTGCCCAAAGGCCCTGCGAAGAGTGCCCTCTTCCGAATCGAAACAAAATTTCAGAAGCAGCACTTTAGCGTCAATATGAGTAAACCGAAAGTCGATTCGATATGAGATATTAGACACGCTATTCTCGCAACTCGTAAAGTCCTCTTAGTATCATAAATCATCCTATTGGCATTCACTTCTCTTTCCGCCCTAAACTCCATCTCTCGACCAGATCATCTGCGTCGGCTTGGTTTATTGATGGTCTCTTTACCGGTCCACGAGCGCCTTCCGGTCCAAACCAATGCTCTTTCCACCCAAGCACGAACGCTTTCCAAGCCAAGGGCAAGACCAATATGCCCACACACCACAACGCGGCTCTTTTCCTCAAGCCTCCGCGCCATTCACGCTTGTCCCGAGCGCTGGCTCTGAAAGCTTCCCATAACAATAGCGGCATAAGACTTGCCTGTCCCAAGCCTATTGTCCAGTAGACTTGTTTCCGCTTCCCGATACGGTATTTCGAGTCTGGCAATGCGAGTACTACTGTGGTGTGAGAGCCAGGATTAAAACGCCCGCGCAGCGGGCCATGAGCGTCGCGGTTCGGTTGAGCTTAGCAGCTGAGAACGAGAAGTTTGTCGCGAGAGTAGGGCGGAGGATCCACTTAGGGTAAAATATGAGGGAGACGAAGCTAGAAACGTTCGCGAGGGTTTCGATGATGAAGGCTTTTTGGATTACGGAAGGTATGGTAGACGTAGGGAAGTTCAAGGAACCGCGTAAAGAAAGGACTCTAACAGAGCTTTTGAGAAGAACATTTCACCGTCTTATTGGGGTGAAACATGAGGGCAGCTCGGATGAATCGCCAATGTTGACATTATGAGTATCTTGACTAGGGAATCATGACTCGTCTGACTTAGGAGGCTAGAAAGCATCCTGGCAAGCGAACTTCTGAGTACGAGAATTTGCATCAAATAGACGCCTTATTCCCGGCGTCTGCTCGCTTGAACCTCAACGACACTCGTTCTCTCTCAAGTCTTCCCCTCATTGTTGTACAGATGAGGATTAGTTTGTTGTTCAAATTTTCATGTGACTGTCCGTCTTAGCTAGTAGATTTAGATCGCTCACTCTTTTAAGGTCAACGAGCACGATGTCTGCTGCCAGAACGGCGGTCAGGCGAGCTCTGCTCTATGGTATGCTCTTGTATTCCAACGAAGTTTGGAAGTAGAGGCTCAAAGGTTCCTCAGTCCCTGGATCATCGCAGAAGATGCTCGACAAGTCTCGAGGACTTACTGCCGACTGTGTCGCCTATGACCTTGAAGACTCCGTTACTTCCAACGGGAAGGCCGAAGCAAGGTCGAACATTCGGACATTCCTCGAGCAGTCTCGTGCAGATGGTATTAAAGAGTGCGCCGTTCGAATCAACGCTGTTGGGACTGGTTATGAGGCGGATGATATCGAAGCAGTGGTATGGCAGCTCAGTGGTCTACCAACACCTCAGCAGTTGACGGACCTCAGTGTAACGCACCATATCTTGACACAATTGTGATCCCAAAAGTGAATTCCAGCTCTGACCTGATATGGGCGGCTGACTTCATCAACCACAAGCGAACATTCACTGGTCACGAGGAATCTGTACCTCGTCAAATCAAAATCCTTGCTCTTATTGAATCTGCCAAAGCTATTTCCAATCTACGTGAGATCTGCCAGGCAGCTAGCTCTCAACTTGACGGCCTCATCTTCGCCGCTGAAGACTTTGCTCTAGATCTTTCTTTGACTCGCACGCCTTCGCTGATTGAGTTCTTGTATGCGAGGTCTGCCATCGCTACTGCTTGTCGCGCGCATGATTTGCCATCTACCATCGACCTTGTCTGCACCTCTTACAAGGGCGATGAAGGCCGTAGGGCGATGGAAGAGGAATGCCTCGGAGGCAAGGGCCTGGGCTTCAATGGCAAGCAGTGCATTCATCCCGACCAGGTCGCGATCGCGCAGAAGGCCTTTGCTCCCAGCGAAGACGAGGTTACGTGGGCTGTAAGAGTAGTGATCGCGGACGCGAAAGCTGACGAGCAGGGAAGGGGCGCGTGGACGCTGGATGGCAAGATGATCGATGCGCCCGTCGTTGGGAAAGCTGCGAATCTTGTTAGCAAGGCTGGAGCCTGTGGCTTTGATGTCAGTGCCTTGAAAGAGAAGTGGAAGGGTCAAGAGCCAGGATGAGGTGTTGTCCTCCGTCGCTCTCGCCATCTAGTGATAGTCTGCAACGGCAAAGGCAGACTGGCAAAGGCAGACTGGCAAAGGCAGACTGGCAAAGGCAGACTGCATGCGCGACCCACTCAACCGCCATGAATATCGTCGCCATTGATCTTGGACCATGACTGCTTTGCAAGGCTCTGGTGGCTTTTGAGCATCGATTGTGTTGTGGCCGTGGACTATGGTGCTGTGCATGGATGAAGGTACGAACGCGTCGGTATATCCTTTGATTTATTTTAGACTAATATATTATAATAGGAGGAATTCCTTGTCTTCGGACATTAGGAAAAAGTCGGCGAGAGCTGCATTAGGTCACATAGCTTGATTAGCAGAACAAATTGTCGGGGTTAACGGGGACATTCTATCTAATGGCTTGGCGTGTATCGTTACTGATCTTCGGAGAAAGTTCCTTCACATTCCCTTGAGCACGGTGGACTGTAGACCGACCCGGCTTCGGCCTGAATACGAAAAAGCCTCAATCAAGCTTCTATAATTTTTTGCGATCTTTTTGGACACATGTTACAGTGTCAAGACGGGAGGAAAGGAGAAAGACATGAGGAGGTGCTGTACTTTTCCGTACCGCGCTAACCCCTTTTCTAGCCTCAGAGTTCGAGGACAGCCAGCCAACACATTTTACCTTCACTAGAGGCAGGAGCAAACACTGCCGCAAAAAAGAATAGCCTGTCACACAGATCTGCCTGCTATTTTTGCCATTTTTCCAGAGCTCTGGGAAGCATCCTGAAGGGGGGGTGGGCTTTTCTGCTGCGCTGGTTGCGAATCTAGCCTAAGCGAGCCCTTCTCCGCCCAGAGAGTTCGAGGACACCTACCACCATTACGGCAAAATTGGTTTGCTATCAAGAAGTAGGCCTGGCCATTTCTTGATCTTCTCCCGATTTTTGCAACTTTGGCAGGACTCTAGAGGAGGATTGAAATGGGGGAAGACTTTTTTGGCTGCGCTGGCTGTAAGTTTCGCCAAGGCCCTTTTCGCCGCCTGCGTTCGAAAAGCCCAAGACGCTGTGATGAAGGCCTTGTCTTTTCAGAGACAGTAGAGTCAGAAGCTTGCATTGAGTTTGTAATCTTCTACGCTCTGCTTGAGATTTTCTTTGGTGTTCAGGGGATTTTTGTTCGGGCTGGGCTATCTCTAAGACCTCGAAATGGGTTACTCGGCTCGCTCCTTGAACCCCCCAATAGTACACGTATACACAGCACAATTCAAGCTCCCCTGGTCCATGTTACTTCTATCAAAATCTACAGATCTCATCTTCTAAGCTGGAGCGCTGTTTTCCCCCTAAGGAAAACGAAAAAAACAAGGGAAAAAAGGGGGCTCGGAATCCGATTCGAATTATCGACCCTGAGTGGCACACGCCGCTTCCAGGAATCCGTAAGAGCAAAACGAGTCTCACTCAACCCCGAGCACCATTCCAGATGAGAGGGGTTGAAAGTGAGCCAGGAAAATATGCCGAGGAGTCTGATTGCCTTTTGTCACTACGTCGGCACCTGCGCGCGTCAGGACCACGGGATCATTGAGAACTGTAGCTCTAAACCGGGCGACTAATGGACCACCGGCGGCCAGTGAGCAGAAACCGGCCTCCAATCGCTGCACCACTGGACCATCTTTCTTCTGATACAGGGGGTATGCCACTAGATTATATTGACCAAGATTCGGATGCTTTTTGAGATTTTGAGCAATGCAGGCATACTTTGTAGTTTTGAGCCTCTACTTTCCTTCTTTCCGTGTTCTTTACCCTCCTCATCGCTCTCACACTCCGCCTCTTTCCTCCCTCCCTTCCCCAAGGAAATTGCAATCAAGAGCTCAGCGAGCCTCTATCCAAAGAGCGTCTGGGCGCTACGTTCTAGCCTCAACCAGTCTTTCTGCACATTCTCTATGCTGCTACCTCTCAGAAACCTTTGAGTCTGCCGAAAGTCTCTCCGACGCAATTGCTGACAGGCGCACTCTAGCAGAGCACCGCGTCGAGTGAAAAGCCTCCCTCCCTCCCTCCCTCCCTCTATCGATTTGGGAGCGCGGAGCCCGCGACTGTTTCCACGACTATGTAATTCATCTGCCCTGGATTCTACTTCGCGTAGAGGTCTTCTTCCAGCCCTCGACTGCGTCCGCAAATCCCACTTTCCTCGCAGTCAGAGCGCTACGGACTGCAAGGGCGGCTGCCGTTTTCTGCTCTATATTTTTTCCTGCGTGGTTGTGCTCCGGGAATGGGATTGTGTGGGAGGATTAATTCTGTGGGTGATGGGCTGGAGGCCAGATTGGGGTGGGTGTGGGTGTTGGGATGGTACCAAGAGCGACGGAGGCGACGGCTGTGACTGAGGGTGAGGCTGGAGAGTGTGCATGTGTGGAGATGCTTGGATTTGGAAAGTAGTCCAGATGGTGAAGAGGCTAATAGCAGAAAGTTATGAGCCACGGGTGTCAACTCACAAACGCGAGAGCGTTCTGCGCCAGTTGTATATATTCGGGTAGGCCACGTCAATACTATCGAGATGCGTTGTTGTAAGTGTGTATGGCATAACTACGACTCTACACTAGCTCTACGAAACTACGTACTTGTCAGGGCTAGCAGCCATAAATGCCATAGATGCGCATGTCGAAGGACCCGTCCCTCGACACGGTTACGTTTGCCAGTTCCACTGGCCTTCCTCTACGTGGCTCTTCCGTAGCTCTGCAGGAGGCGAGGGAGCCATCCCGTCTCTTCAGCGTTCAGACGGGTACGTGTGCCAGTTTTGCGTGCCCTCAAAATATTTTTGAAAGCCCTCGACCAACATTTTTGATTCTGTTGTGCATGATTACCGTCTTTCAATTCTCCCCGGCAGCAGTTCCAGCTTTTCAGCGTCCTGCTGGGCATGTGTACTCCGACTTCGCTGCTCTCGCTATCTTGTGGCCAGCTGCTGCAGCCCTCAGAAGTTGATGGAAGCTCCAAAGCATTCTTTTCGATGGTATCGTGTAGCGTTACCGGCTTCAGTCCTCCCCAACTGCAACCCACGCGGATAAGGGATCCGCCCAGAGCTCTTGACTTCCGATCTTCCCGTCTTCATCGAATTCACCCAGCACATAGACGAAGTCTTCCTCCCAGTCCTTTCCCGTCTTGACACTCGCAAACTTGGCATGTAGCTTTATCGTCACGGTCCCCCTCTCCGCATCCACCATGAATTCCTCTTTCGGAGGCACGGTGTTCTTGTCTGGATGGAATGAGAGGGTAGCGGTCAGACGGTCGTAGTAATCATCGCAGGTTCTGCGGGAGGTGGCAGTTGAGGAACCCTGAGAGCGACGGCCTTGAAACTTGATTCCTAGGAAGGGGAGACGTAGGTTTGCCCATTTGGGGCCATGCTCGAGAATCTTGGGGTTGGAGGTGAAGCATTTATCGAGCGTTTCAGAGGGAGAAGAGCCTGAAGTGAAAGCGTTGCAGAAAGAGTAGGCTGTCGATCGCATAAGCTCTCCCTTGGCTCTGTAGTCGGCCATTTCGGTTAGTAGGAAGGGACTGGTCCAATCGAATCTGTCTCCAGCGTGCAGATCTTGCGGTAGAAAGTCCTCTTTTTTCGAATCTGATTATGAGGTCATGTGTTTGAGCTTTCCGTAGCTGTCCATCGGGTATAACGGTTCCTCCGATAACCGCCGAGGTGTAACAAAATTTCTAGGTTCACATTTAGTCCTCTCGGCGCTTTTCGAACAGCTTGGTCAATAATCAATCATTTTATATTATTTGAATTTGTTTAATATGTTGGAGAGTATACGCTACAATTTGCACTCTTTAAATTTTAAATTGAATAATTCAGTGTGCTTTGATGATATAGAAAAGCGAGGTGAGAAATTTGTTACATTCGGCTCGGCGTTTATCGGATATGATCCCTATCGTACCTCAACTGGGTAAGTCGTCGTCAGCTTCGGTCTTCGGCCCTTGTAGACTGCGGGATCGGATAATGAGCTCCGCACAGTAATATATGCCTTATGTAATGATAAATTGAGAATGGGTAAGACTGTACGAATACGCGCATATTTCAGCTTCTGTAGTTGAGCGAGCGGAACTTGGATCCTTTTGCAAGTCGCAGTGACGGCTGAAGTGGCTCACAAATCACAATGCACGTCACTGTCAAAAAGGATCGACGTTGCAGGCCAGGCTAGGTAGTAGGCTAGGTATTGGGCTAGGCTAAGTATCTTCTGCCCTGGATGAATGTGCACAAGAGCATAATCGTCTCCTGTCTCCTGTGCATGACGACCTGCTCATTTGCCAACTTGAGTCTAGCGCTCAGTCTAATTCCCTACTCTGGCCACATGCATGCAGAAGTTTCAAACTGACTACTTGTACATCAACAACTGGTCATTTGTTACACACTGTCGTTTACTTGTACATGCTTTCTCTTCACTCGTTCAATTAGTGCATCCTGTTGGCCTCTCCGAGGTGTAAGCTGATTGCATACCGCCCCTCAGCCTCCCTGATCTGAGCATCCGAGTTAATCCGCCCTCAAGCCTTCTGCTCGAGCTCTTTCCTCAACACCAAAATTTCGCATTTCAAATCGTTTTGGAGCTCTACAACTTGGTGAAGCATCAAGATGGGTCGTTCACGAGGTGAGACAAAAGTTCCGACGAAGCGGCCGCATGTTTTTCCTGCTAAAAGCCCTTGCATAGTTTTATCCTTCATGTCAGCTTTCGGCGCTCCCAAATCACCAACGTCGACCTCCTTTTCTGGCCCGCAGAATCCTCCTCAGCATCAAGATTTCAAAGAAAAAATTACAAACTCCGCATCTCCTCAGCATGTAGCGGCACCGGCGAGAGATTCACCACCTCCCAGGACACGCGAGCGGTCGTCGTCGCTCAGACCTATGTCGATGGTGCAAACATATCAACCGCCTGTAATGGAGATCGCGCATGATACGATACCAGAGCTTCAGCCCATCTTCAGCTTCCTCAACAGCCACTCTAATAAATTGTACCAAGAAGGATACTTCCTAAAGCTCAATGACTTGGATTCAAGTGTGTCAACCTTTCTATCCTCGTTACGTCATTTCGCTTACACCATTTGCAGACGGGCGGCCCAATCATGACAGATCATGGACGGAGTCCTTTGCTCAGCTCGTTGGCACCATCTTGTCTTTATGGGATGCCTCGGCACTTGATGCAGCGGGCCAAGACGGAGAAGTTGCCCCTACATTCATCAACCTTGCGGACGCGTCAATCAAGATGGTGCGTCCTTTGCCCAGCTAAGGATCTTTGGAGTGTGGCTGACCGTTCACCCATAGATTGAAACCCTTCCTACTCGATCTCAAGAAGTCCAGCCTCTGCAAAATGTCCTCAGCATTTCGACAGCGGGAAAGAATCGTTACTTGTTCCACTTCAATTCCTTACACTCTCTTACTCAATGGACTGCTGCCATCAGGCTAGCTATGTATGAGAACTCTACACTCCAGGAAGCATACACAGGCTCTTTGATTGCTGGCAAAGGAAAACTCCTTAATAACATCAAGGTCATCATGGATAGGACGAGGATCCAAAATGAAGATTGGACAAGAGTAAGATTTGGAGCTGGCACACCCTGGAGACGCTGTTGGTGTGTGGTCTCGCCTCCCAGTGAGAAAGACGTGCATAAGCAACAGAAACAGTTGAAGAAGAAGTCCGCATACGAGCGTGCACCCGTCCTCAAAGGCAATATCAAATTCTACGATACCAGAAAGACCAAGAAAGCGCAGCCAATTGCAACCATTAATGATGCATACTCAGCATATGCGATCTATCCGCAGTCCAAGCCTCTAATCGAGCAATCAACGCTGGTCAAAATCGAGGGATCGATTACCATCCATTCTACACCGGAGACGACGACCGATGGATTCGTATTCGTCATGCCAGAGGCCCATCCTGCCGTCTCGGGGTTCGAAATGATGCTGAGATACCTTTTCCCTGTGTACGATGTCTTTGCATTGTATGGACGTCCGACTCGATTGATCGCAGACACCCTTGATCCACGCAGCTTGATGTTCGCTTTGCCACAGGAGAGGCGATATGGATACCTGGAGATCCTGGACGTGGCTGGTTTGATCCATGAGACTGGCAGTCAGTCTTGGACCGAACGAGACTGGAGAAAGAAGATGAAAGATCTTACCTCACAGCGCATGACAAGAATGGCGTCAAACGGCCGGCCCAGAAGTAGGGCAAGCAGCTACCGAGGCTACCGAAACAGTGTTGCTTCACGTGCTGGGACTCTCCGCTATGAAGACGGCGCGTCGATTAAATCGACGCCATCTTTACGCAACGACTCCGCTCCCGTGCCTCCACAGCATCTTGATCGAGCAAATTCGGAACCGCCAGCTGACCAACCATTCACTCCTCCTCGGCCCAGGGCACAGCACCAGCGCTCTTTCTCCGAAGCCAGCCCCCAGTCTTCGCCACCTCGTCAAGGATCTCAAAAGTACATTCAGGAACAAAATTATACGCCATCGCGCTTATCACACGAGCAATCCAGACCCTCTTTCGAAGCTACTCCTCCACGTGTGAACTCATATGAGCAAATGGCTCCAGCGCCTCCCACTCACGGCGTTCCTATCGGCATGACAGCCCGCAACCCTCAAATGCAAAGATATGCCAACGAATCGGGACGGAGTAGCTCGGAGAGTGAACGGCGGTTTGTTGGCGTCAATGGTGGCCTTAACGAAACAGATCCGCAGGAACTACGCCAAGAGATGCGTCCTGCTCCCCCACCATCCTTGGTTGCAGCTCCTCCAGCTTTCTCTCATGAACCTGGCGCTAAGCCTCAAAAGAGACCTGGCTTGGATGCAGAGCTACGTCGTGCTAACAGCCGGCTATCCATAACAACACTTTCCCAATTGACGGACGCGGGGAAGGCCAGTACTACTGGAACCGCTGCAGCAGGCGCGGCAGCCGCATGGAAAGGCAACTCGCAGAGGAATATGAATGGGATATCTTTGGAGGACCAGGGACCACGTGGGGTAAACCCTAACGCAAGCAACAGTCGGATCACTGCTGACCGTTCCTCTCCTGCTGAAGGCATGGTAATAGCGAACACCCGACAAACGCCCCCAAATCGTGAAGGCTCCCCAGACACTTCATTCGCCTCGTCTCAGTCTGATACTCAAAGCGCTCCATACTACAAGGATAAGCCCCTAATGTCTTCGTATGATCTTTTGTCACCACAAAACCCTTCTTCGCGCGCTGCTTCACCTCTTTCACAACCTTCCATGTCTTCTTCACCACCCTCTCAGCCACCAAGTGGCGTTAGGACTGGTCGAAAGTCTTCTCTCAGCGGCCAATCACAGGCAGTAATATCGGCATCTTCATCCTTGAATCCGACCTTTGGCATCAACAAACCGCCTCCCCTCCCAATGACCCCTCAACAACGTCCCGAGCCCCACCGATCAAAGTCCAGCATTTCTAGGAAACCAGTTCCAGCTAAATCACCGTCTCCGACGAAAGAATCGAATGCGCGGGTTGGTTCCGTCCCACCTTCCGCACAGTCAAGTCTTGACAGTTTGCACGATCGCTACATCGATGAAGACGCCCTGACTCAAGTCCTTGAACGGCAGCGTCTGCAGTCTCTTACCAGTGAGAAGAATGCTGGTTTCGTAGACGACGCCAGCGTCTACGATAACGACTCAACAGTGTCACCAGACTACGCCAGTACTCGCAGATCTACAGAGACGAAGAGATCCCGACCATCGATAGAAACACCTCGAAGGGGTGTGGTGAAAACTGTAGGAACCGTCGAACCTGTACAGCAAGAGGTACAAGTCGGCGACGTTCGCTACAGGCCTGGCGCGACACCTGAGCCGCTCAATTCTGGTATTCCAACTGTCGACTTTGGGCCCACGCAAGCGTACAATCCGAGGGCCAGCAGCAGACCCAATACTAGTGGGACTCTGAATCAGCAATTGAATGATAATTCCGATGTAAGAGGTACATACGCGGCTAGCCCTCGAAACGAGGAGCCAGCAGAGGCACAACCCTTGGCAGTGGTCTACCCGTTTGGACAGCAAACTGAGTCTTCCAAGCGAGCCCCCAGTCGCAACATGATCACCCCCGAGCCTCAGGTACGATCTTCTTCTGCAGCTGATGGCAATGACAATCGTAGAAGCGTCGCGTGGCAGCCGGGAGCCCAAATTGGTGGAAGTCCAGCGGCCAGACAATCCATCACGCCAGAGCAATTTGTGCAACAGCGCGCGGCCGCAAATCGTGTAATGACACCTGTCTATGCGCATGCTCGCAAAGGCTCTGGCCCTTCAACTCCGCCAGCAGTGCCGAAAAACGCGTTGGGAGAATGGCCCATCCAACATCAGAAAAGACAGTCTTCGTATAGCAACGATTTACCTGCTCGACCCAGTTCCCGAGCCGCAACTACGTTGATGAACAATCCTGGCGATTACACAGCACACCTCTCCGCAAGGGAGCAGGAACATGTCGCCCGGGTCACGAACTCCCCTCTTATCAACATGGCTGGCAGTACGAACAAGAACCCCCCTCAAGGTGGTGGATTAGTAGGGGCCATCGAGGCACGTGAAAAGGAGAAGAGGGAAATCAAACAAGGTCTGAGCGGCCAAATGGTCCAACAAGCCATTCACCAGCGCCAACAACATAGCCAAGGTCAGCAGCAGAGACAACCATCTCAACAATCCTTCTCTACGCCCAGTCCTCAATTATCTATGCCTGGGCAGTTTCCTGCCTCTCCGGGCCAATATCCTACTCCTGGGGTGGCGCAGCAGCAGCAATATGCACCGCACCAACAATATCCGCAAATGCAGTCTCAGCATTGGACACCACCGGCAACCCAGCAGTATTGGGGTCAACAGCAGCAGTCGCCTTCGCTCTTTCAACAGCAGCATGGGCCGTTCCCAGCGCAACCTATCTATCAGCAACAACAAGGTCAGTATGGCCAGGGTCAGCCGCAGCAGTATGGGCCGTACTTTGGTAACGGGCAGGGTCGTCAATGAGATTTTACGAGTGAGGTTTTCTTGGTTTGCATAGCCCGGATGTACAGTTGCATTGCATTACATCATAATGGCTTCAGGCAGCACGCCAGTGGACATCATGAAAAAGCTTCGGGTCATTTTTACTTAAATCGTGCAGGTGCTTGGGTCAAATGTACAAAATTAGCAGTGCATTATGAGTTTAATGTTTCAATATTTGTATGACCCTTGTATGCATGGGTAAAGACCAATTCAAGCCCACCAGCAAAAAGATTACGATTGCGGTGAAACGGTGGATGGAGTGCAAGGCATCCAAATAATAGACGAGATCACTAAATCCTGACAAAACCAACGAGTCTCCATTTTCAAGAAAAAAATCTAGTTTCAGACTGCCCCCAAGTTACGCATGTTTCATTACTTGCTTGGTGTGATTTCGTATATGTCACGTGTTCTATGTCTGATATAGCCATCTGAGCAATCAAGCAACCTATCTGACTCCGGACCAATCTATGACGCTCTACAGCGCACGAGTAACTGTTGCCACCCGTTCAACTCCCATCTTTCTTGATCCTCAAGCTCCCAAACCTCTTCCTCAACTTCCCTGCCCCGCTCGAATTCCGACCAACACTTTGCTCCCAATCTGCGTACCTCTGCCCATCACTTGCTGGCCTCGACTGGCCCTCAACACTAATCGGTCGCCGTTGGGTGGCGGGTGTGGTCATTTCGATGGCGTTGTTGCCGTCGGATGCATGTCGGGAGTGGATTTTGTGTTGCTTGAGTGCCTTTTCGAGTGAATAGGAGGGCTCGCCTTTGCCTTTAAGGTCTTCAGGGTGGTATTGCTGGTGGGTTTGTCAGCAGCTATGGAGGGAAACTTGATGCAGATGAGGGGCACGTACCACGCCAGGCCACCGCTTGTAAGCGCCGCCTTCGGGAGAGTTTTCGATCATCATGTCCGTGCCTTCCTTGTAGTTGTAAACGTTGCCATATCTGTCCTCCATTCCCGGTGGCACCATGGCGACTCCGTCTAATGGCCGGTGTTTCTCAACGCTGTCTTTGATCATTTCTTGGGGAGTTGCCCTCAGAGCTTCTTCGTTGGTTGTGCTGACGGCCTCGACTGGGCTATTTGTGTAGGACATATTTCGAGCCAGTAGCGTAGCGTCATACGGTCCATCGTGGTGAAAGCCACCCATAGTATCCATACGATCAATGGTGTCTGGCCCGACAATATGCTTTTTCCGAAGATGCGGGTGGCGGTTTGCCATTTTAGCATCCTTTTTGATCATGTCGAGGGGACGATGGGATTGATCGCCTGGGAAGCGCTGATTTAGGGAGCTGCCGCGGCGGCGATGGCCATCGGTGGTTGTGGAATTCTGACCCCCTGTCGAAGTTGGAATCTGGCTAGAGGCTTGGTCCATGCTTCGACGTGTGGGTGTGGGGGGCAAGGATCCGTCGAAGTTGGGGAACGTTTCCTGGCGGTATGTGGAAGTGGAGAAGCGATCTTTCCGCGGGCTGGAAGATTGCGGTGGGGATGGATATCCGGTTGAGCCGTTGCGGTAAGGGTTGTTGCTTGAGCGATCGGAGACGGATGGGGTGGGCTTCTGGGAGAATTGTGGGTTTGCAGAGCGGAGAGAGAGGGAGGGTTGCATTTTTCGAAGTCTTGGGGATGACGATGAGTTCCTTGGTCGGACGGAGGTTGGAGGTGTCTTCTGGGACTCAGTACGAGAGCTGCTGGACGACCGATCCTGAGTTTGCGGGGCAAATGTTGAATTGTAGTGTGTGCCAGGGCCCGTTTCCGCGCTGGGCTCGGGAGCGTTGAGGGGATCGAGAAGATAGCGGCTTGCCTGAGGTATTGTCAGTCCATTGATTGTGGGAGGAATCGCAATTGATGATGCCTAGTGCATACCCAATTCTTATCCTCTGAGCTTTCCATGTTGGTGTTCAGCGCAGGATAGACGATATCAATTTGGGATAGGTCGTTTGGCTACTTATACTCGCTCGTATAAGTAAGTGTATGGTGATCCTAATATATGATACAATGGTGTTTTGAGGAAACAAGAGGATAGTGAGGATTTGAGGGAACTTTCCTCGTCTTTGATACGAGGGTACTAGTACTCTAAGGTAAAGTACCTTACGCAGCTGCCACGCGGAATCTCGGCTTTGGAGGTAAATCCACGTCACTGGCCTAAATACTCCCGCTAAAACCGGCACCCCTCGGACCCCAGAATCGCGTCAAGTCAGCCCTATAGAATCATCTAACATGTTCCACCACTGGATATGTTGAGGTACTCGTAAACATTGACTGTTGGACTTTATCCGTCATCACGACATGCAATCATTCTTCTGAAGCTGAAGTATGCCTCTTGTCCAATATTCCGATAGCGAAAGCTCCGATAGTCCTCCGTCAGACCAGACCCACAGTAAAAGCCAGAATTTCCGAGGGACAAAAAAGAAACATAGCTCAACTTCACCTTCAACCCTTCCACCTCTCCCCGACAGCTTCCATAACCTCTATGCTTCTACAGCCAGAGTCAGTAACCATGACGACCCTGCCCTGCATAGTGGACGCCAGAGAGTGACGCCTCACCTTCAGGGTAATTGGCCTACCCATATCTCCATAGAGTGTGAGTCCGTCAAACAGTCTCAATGGCTTTGGCTTCTCTTGGAGCGCTGGCTCATGGTGTGGAGGGTTTCCTTCAATAGAATATTCGAGCCGTCTCAGCCATATTCTAACCAGTTTCAGTAATGTACAAACTTTCCAAGAGCATCCAGTGCACAGTCTTCTGAGGAGCGAACTCGGAGCAGAGTTGCCTCTTCATATCAGTCTTTCGAGGCCAATTACACTGCTCACACATCAACGAGAGCCCTTCGTTGATGCTTTGACTCGCGCTATCATCAAGACAAGTCTAAGCCCGTAGGTTCACATCAAGGCTAGGACTAGCCCTCTACTGACCAATTGCCTCAGTTTCGAGATAGCGGTGAGAGGCTTGGAGTGGGTTGTTAACTATGAGAAGACACGCTGGTTCTTGGTACTCAAGCTGGAGAGAGCGCCTCGAAATGGTCTCAACAGACTTCTCCACCTCTCAAACCAGACGGCCGTGGATTTTGGACAACCGCCACTCTATACAGACTCACTGCAATCCTCCGCTGATGGTCAATCTCGGAAACGTCAAGCAGGAAATGATGGCCGTTCAAAGAGGACAACAAGAGCTGCCGCTTCGTCTTTCATGAGTAGTTCCGGACCATCAAATGACGTGGACATGTCCCCGAGCTTTCATATTAGCATCGGCTGGACATTGGACGCTCCTACACAGGATCTGATGGAAAGGTTGAATGCCACTTGCATTGATTTTCAAGCCATCAAAATCGACGTCAATACTGTCAAGGTCAAGATAGGCAATAGCATCACAGCTATATCCTTAGCAGCAAAGATAGACACCTCGAACAAAATCATTGAGAAATAGAAAATTTGAAGAAGAATTGCTTGAGTAGTCGAGCATGCCTCGTTTTAGTCCTCAGTCCCACACAGTCTATACTCTTTTGGGTTGAGGCTATACCTTTCTAGGTAAGACTTCGGAGGGCTTCCGCGCTCGGATTGGGAAGTGTCACGTGTGAGATCTAGACAGCGGCAAAACGTCGGCCCAAAGTCTTTGGAAGCTCCGAACGTCACTGTGACTGCTGTAAATACCTGTATTTTCGGTAGGTGGTACGAGTCTCGATTGAAGCTTGACTACACCCGGATCAATCAAATATGCGGTGAAGAAGCGCTGCACATATCCTTTCATGTCACTTCTCCCCCAATATCGTGAACGCGAAGACCAGTTCCTTAGGAGGGTCCCTACAGGGGAGGAAATGAGCATGAAGAAAAGTAACCTCATATTTCCCCTCAAGTCCTCGCTCAACTCTGTCCAATAGCCCAACAATCAGATGTGTGTCACTGCTGACAATGTCATCACCTCCAGGTGAGGCAGCAGCAGAATGTGTATCCGAAGAGGCTCTCGTCCATCTCAAGTCCTACAAGTACTCGAGCGTCGACAAATCCTTGATATCCCATTACATCTTACGGCATTATGTACGTGGAGCCCATGTCCCTCCAAGCTTGAATTTTTGCAAACCTATCGTGGACAGTGGAACGCGTTTGTGGAACTGCTGCCGCTATGGCTCGCCCCAAACATGGTCACCCTCCTAGGATTCTTTTTCATTCTTACCAACGTCATATGTTTAGAGATCTGGGTTCCAGATCTGGTGGGACCGGTAGGCAAAAATTTACAAATCTGGTCTCCCTCGGCGGTCTGTGTACCCGGTTGCTGAACAAGCCCTAGGGTCCATCATGGTTGTATTATAGCTTTGCAGTTGGATTATGGATGTGAGCGGCGATAGAAACGGAGCATTTGAGCCGGAGAGCTGATCTATCCTGGATGCCAGGTATTCAACAATGGACAACGTCGACGGCAAGCAAGCGCGGCGTACAGGACAGTCTAGTGGGTTGGGTGAGCTATTCGAGTACGTTCGGACCTACTGAAGCTCGATGATGTGATGCTGACGGTCGGCCAGTCACGGAATTGACTCTCTGAACTGTACACTGGCAAGCTTGTGCGAAACAGCTGCTTTGGCTTTGGGACCTACGCCCAAAGGAGTCTTTACCGCTCTGATACCATGTTTGCCTATGTTCTTCTCCACATGGGAGACATATCACACCCACACGTTGTACTTGGGGTATTTCAACGGTCCTACAGGTACATGGATCACTTACGTCTCCAAAATTTCACTAAATTGATCCAGAGGGACTTATACTCGCCTGCACCGTCATGATACTGTCAGGCTACTACGGACCCGGTATATGGCATCACCCTATCTCAGACCTAGTGGGCCATTCTGAGATTATTGGGCACAACTCCATAATCGATCTCTGGATCCCAATCATATTTGGTACCTTCTTGATTGCCCACCTGCCGGCTTGTGTTTACAATGTCGTCAAGGCTCGTCGTGAGCAAGGCCTTCCTGTGGCTCCCGTATTCTTAGAATGGACGCCAATCGCTGTCTACACAGCTTCCATCTACTCTTGGCTCTACTCACCCTACTCGACTCTGATGCGTGAAAATAGGCTGGTACTTTTCTGTTTGACCATGTCGTTCGTTTTCGGACGCATGACAACAAAGATAATCCTAGCCCATCTGACACGGCAGCCATTCCCCTACTGGACCGTGATGCTGGTCCCTCTACTCGGTGGTGCGGTGTTGGGTAACCTGCCGCGAGTTGGTCTATCGCCAGTCACCGTAGAAGTGGAGCTCTGGTATCTGCGAGCTTACTTTGTGTTTGCTATGGTAGTCTACTTCCGTTGGGCGCTGTTAGTCATCAACAGCATCTGTGCCTATTTGGGCATCAACTGTCTGACAATCACCAAGAAGCCTGCTCCTGGTCAAGGTACGATGGGTGAGAAGAGCGTGTCTAATGGATTTGCACCAGAGAGGCATGTGCCAAATGGGAGGGTTGTACAGAAGGGTGATTAGAAGGCGCTATGGTGGGAGACAGACTCAATCAACCAGGTTTCAGTAGATGAATTTGACTGGATAGGCAGCTCGCTAAACCATGCTACATTGAGATGGGGAGAGTGCCCGTAGAAATCAGGGGAGCCGAGTTCTGAGAGAGACTTTCTCTTAAAGTATGCCAAAGGGCATCAAAGAGTCCCTTTTGAAGCTAGCGTGCATTGAATCATGAGGAATGAAGACATGTCAATTTAGAAGAGAGCAACGTGCTCACAGAGACTCTGTTTCCTAGCTTTCAATACTACTCATTGGGAAATACCAACAGCAACAGCACATGATAAATACAAGCTGAGGAGAATATTTGACGTTGACGTGACGACCTGCGCTTTCCGTGATTATCCTCCACCTTTCCAAAACAATACCATCTGAACCCATCACATCCCACATCCTAGCCATTGCAACTGCTGCAACTCCAGTCGAGATGACCACCTACTCTTCGGATAATGAAGTTGCAGGACACAGCTAGTACGGAGCGCTGGCATCCGATATGAGCATGACATCAGTCTCATTCGACTTGATCTCACATTGAGGGCGAGCAATGTTCTGGAATCAAAGATGAGATTTGGTATTACATACGTATGGTACTAAGCAGATACAGGCTAAACTTCAAGTACTGGACAACCTTTTGGTAAAACTCCCCGCTATGGGCACCCCATAATGTGTACAAGCAGTCTTGACCAACAGACGCACCAGCTGCAGCTTGCATTATTTCTTCTTCCCACCACCAAGACCCAGCGACTTGCCTATGCTACCGAGGCCCAAACCGCCGAGCAGCTTGTCGATACCCAAGCCACCAAGTAGGCCGTTGACGATGCCACCGAGACCGAGACCGTTGAGCAGCTTGCCGACCAGACCGAGGACGCCGCTGAGCAGCAGACCGACGGCAGCGATGATCTGGAACAGAGGCTCTGTGAGCAGGCCCCATAGGGGGTTGAGCTCCTTCTTGGCGTGTGGCATGTCGTTAAGCTTCTTCTTTGCGTTCTCGATTGTTTGCACGATGGTTGATGTCAGCTCCTTGAGCGAATTGGCTAGGGCGTTCTCTTGGGGAGTTGCTTCACCGGCGGCAGCGCGCGCCTTTGCGGTGGCAGCAATGCGTCCGTCTGGATCAAGTCCTCGGATGGCACCGTTGCATTCTTGCAGAATGCGGTTACCTTCCTCGATCATAGGCTTAACATCTTTGACGAGCTCTTCTTCGTCAAGCTCCTCCTTTGGCGTTCGGTCCGCTTTGTCCATGCGCTATGGATTTGTTAGCTGGCAGTCGGAATGGGACAGGACGTGGGGAAACTTACATCTGTGATGTTCTTGCAGACTGGCTGCATCTTTTCAATGGTCTGTTGCACGATGTTGTTCATCTTCTTCGCAATCTCCGCGTCTTCTGCCTTCTGGAGCTCTTCTTCCGTCGGGCCTACATCCTCGTCCTCTGGGATGTTCTCGATAAGTGTACATTCGCCGATCTTGTTGCCATCGTTGTCAACAACAAAGCCGTTGTCATCAACCTCGCAGCCGACAAGGGTGGGCAGGTGACCATCAGTAACCATTCCGAGTAATTCACCATTCTCGTCGCGGACCTCGCCTTTGCTGTTAACAACGTGGCCCGACATAGGATTGACGCGTCGCTCCTTCTCTTCGGGCTTCCATCGGATGGCCTTGCCAATGCTGTTACCGGCTGTGTCGAGGATCTCTCCGTCTTCGTCAACCTTGCGGCCGAGAAGCTTCCCAGCGTTCGGCATAGAATCTTCATCGAGCTTGCCAACAATCTGGCCTGCGCCATCCGTCACCATACCCTCATCGGCCACAACGAGGTTCTCCAAGCCAGCGAATGGCCCTTCCGGTGGTTTCGTACCACCACCTGGAAGGAGTTCTGCCTGGCCAATTACTTTGCCGTTGTCACTCCAGATTTGACCTTGGCCATCGACCTTCTTTCCAGCCAACTCCTCAGGATTACCTTCAGCAATACGGCCAAAGATTGTGCCATGCTCATCAACGACATTACCGGCTTTGTTGACGATCTTTCCTTCCAAGGAAGACAAATCGACAACCTCTTCTTCAGGCTCATCGTATGGCTCGGCGTGACCTTTGACGTTACCAAACCTGTCAATGATATCTCCATCTTCATCAACAGCACGGCCAACAAGTCGCTTCGCATCGCCCTCGACAACGACTCCAACTCGGTTTCCATCTTCATCTTCAACGAAGCCGTCTTTTACAACGATACAACCCTCAAGACCAGCGAAAGGACCTTCAGGTTTAGCCTCGCGCTCGTTGTCGGGGATGAGCTCGCAACGTCCAATGACCTTGCCGGAATCGTTCCAAAGTTGACCCTCCTCGTCGCATTTCTTGCCGGCAAGCTCCTTTGCGTTGCCTTCCACGAGACGAGCGATTGGGACACCTTCAGGGCCAATGACGTTGCCTTGCTTGTTGACTGCAAGTCCCTTGAGAATTGATAGGTCCGCTTTGACCTCCTCCTCCTCCTCAGGCTCCTCGTAACGTTCAGCGTGACCAACAACATTGCCGAGTTTGTCGATAACATCTCCGTCTTCGTCCACGGCCCTCCCGACCAATTTCTTCGGGTCACCTTCAGTTAGGATACCAACCTTGTTTTGGTTTTCATCCTCAACCCATCCATCAGCAACAACAACGAGACCTTCAAGACCTGCAAATGGCGATTCTTCCTCGTGTTCTTCGATAGGCAGTGTGACGGCTCTGCCAATTACATTTCCTTTGCCATCCCAGAATTGGCCTTCTGCGTCAAGTTGGGCCTTCATCTTGTTGATCTTCTTGGCGTCTCCTTCGACAAGCTCACCGACGACGTCGCCATCATCATTGACAATCTTGCCGGCCTTGTTACATCTCAAGCCCTCCAAGGTAGAAAGCGGAGGAAGCTCTGGACCAGTGTCTTCCTCTTCTTCAGCTACAGCACCAGCCAACTCAACTTTACCAATGACATTGCCTTCGGCATCGAGGACCTCACCCTGTGGATTGATCTTCTTGCCCTTGCAAGCCTCGAGGTCACCCTCAACAAGCTTAGCAAGTGTCTCGCCGTCTTCATTGACGACGTCACCGTTCTTGTTGACCTTGTATCCTTCTAAAACTGAGAAGTCTGGTCCGGCCTCTTCGGGCTGCACGGCGTCGGGGAATGCTTCCGGAATCAATTCAACTTTGCCGATGACATTACCCTCAGCGTCGATGACCTGGCCTTCGGGATTAATCTTTTTGCCCTTGCAAGCCTCGAGGTCGCCCTCAACAAGTTTTGCAAGTGTCTCGCCGTCTTCATTGACGACGTCACCGTTCTTGTTGACCTTGTACCCTTCTAACACTGAGAAGTCTGGTCCGGCCTCTTCGGGCTGCACGGCGTCGGGGAATGCTTCCGGAATCAATTCAACTTTGCCGATGACATTACCCTCAGCGTCGATGACCTGGCCTTCGGGATTAATCTTTTTGCCCTTGCAAGCCTCAAGATCACCCTCAACCAGCTTGGCGATGGCATCGCCGTCCTCGTTGACAACTTCTCCCTTCTTATTGACTTTGAGTCCTTCCAAGATGTCCATGCCTGGAAGCCGAGGAACCTCTTCGGCAACCTCCTCACCCTCCTCTTCGGCGTCCTCTTCGGCACCCTCTTCGGCAACCTCTTCCTCACCCTCTTCCTCACCCTCTGCGGGAACCTCTGGGAACGCCTCTGGAATTAGCTCCACTTTGCCGATGACATTGCCTTCTTTGTCGAGTACCTCGCCGTTGGCGTTGATCTTCTTTCCGGCGAGCTCGGTGATTTCGCCCTCGGAGACACGAGCAATGGGCTCTCCGTCTTCATTTAGGACTTCACCTTTCTTGTTGACTTTCAAACCTTCAAGGATGTCAAGTCCGGGAAGTTGTGGAACTTCAGCCGCCTGTTCGGCTTCCTCAGCAGCCTGTTCGGCCGCCTCCAATTTCTCCACTAATTCAGGGTGAAGCTCCTTCATGGCGGCGTCAGCGGCTTCTCCAGGGACAACTTCGACCTTGCCAACGACCTCACCGTCTTCATCGAGAATTGCGCCATCTTCGTTGGGAATTTTGCCTGCACATTTTTTAAGATCAGAGTCTTCGGTAAGCTGACCGAGGATCTCGCCCTCTTCGTCAAGAATCTTGCCCTTCTTATTGATTTTCTTGCCTTGAAGTATAGAAAGATCTGGTGTGAGTCCCGAAGCGATTTCGGCGATGTTGGCAGCGTGATCAAAGTCGGCGGCATCCTCAGGGATCTCAGGGATGCCTTCGCCAACTTCCTCGCCAGCTTCGTCCACTTCCTCGGCGACATCTCCTGCCACGACCTCAGCTCTGCCGATGACGTCTCCATCTTCATCGACAATTTCTCCGTTTTCGTTCAACGTCATACCGACAAGATCCTCTGGGTTGCCTTCGGTAATTTTTCCCAGAGTCGTCCCGTCTGGTCCCAGTATTTCTCCACCTTCTCCAACTTCAAGACCATCGAGCACATTAATATCAGGAAGGTCGCCCTTGGCTTTATCGGCAAGCTCTTGTGCTTTGTCAGGGAGAACGGTGGCGCGGCCAATGACATCTCCATCTTCGTCGAGAATTTCTCCGTCGTCGCCGATGGTCTTGCCAACGAGGTCTTCTGGATCTCCTTCTTCGATCTTCCCTACCGCTTCGCCATCAGCATCAACGATTTCTCCACCCTCACCAACCTCCAGACCCTTGAGCACTGAAAGATCCACGGGAAGTTCGTCGACAACACCTTCAGCGGCATCGTCGACGCCGTCGACTTCTGGAGCCTCAACACCTTCACCAGCTTCACCAACGGCGTCCTCGGCCCCCTCAGCAGTCTCGCCGGCGGTCTCCTCGACACCTTCAGCAGTCTCGCCAGCGGTTTCCTCGGCTCCTTCAGCAGTCTCGCCGGCGGTTTCCTCGGCTCCTTCGGCAGTCTCGCCAGCGGTTTCCTCGGCTCCTTCAGCAGTCTCACCGACCTTCTCTTGAGCGCCTTCAGCAGTCTCACCGACCTTCTCTTGAGCGCCTTCAGCAGTCTCGCCTGCCTCCTCTCCAACATCGTCGGCAGTGTCTTGGGCCTTTTCGGCAGCACCATCAGCACCTTCTTTAGCTTTACCCGCAAGACTCCCAGCTGCACCAGTGACGCCCTCGGCAGCCTCGTCAGCAGTGTCTTCGGCTTGGTCTGTATCAGGTATGTCTGTGTCTTCCGCTGTGTCCTCGGCAGTGTCTTCCACGGCCTCTTTGGCACCCCCAACGGTGTCCTCGGCGTCATCATCAGCGGTAGAGACAGCTGAACTCGCTTCCTCACCGGTCTCGTTGCCGGCTTGGCTGACTTTGCCCATCGGAGTATCGTTGTCTTCTTTGTCGGCATCGTCGGCAGTATCGTTGTCCTTCAAATCGATGCCTTTGTCTTCGGCAGTGTCTTCGACATCCTTTTTAGTGTCCTCGACAGGTTTCGGAGCTTCAGCTGGAGCTTTGGGCGCCTGTTGTGCGGCACCCTTCGCTTGCTGACCAGGCTTCGGCCTTGGTGGAAGCTTGGGAGATTTGGTGTTGGTGGGGTTGGCGCCTTGGACTTTGCCAGCAGCGCTCTTAGGTGTATTGGCCGCCGGCTTTGTGGCAGCTCTGGGTGAGTCGGCAGCGCTCTGTGACTGACCAAGCTTGGAAGTTGTACTCGAAGAGGGATTTTTACCGGATTTGGTGGGTGTTGTTGGTGGTTTGGCCGGCGTTTTGCCAGCCGCAGGTGAGGGAGCCATACTCTTGGACGTGCGTGCAGTTTGAGGAGAGGGAGTTTTGGAGGTGGACTTGGCGCTGTCTGATGGAGAGTTGCGATCCGGAGTGGGAGGAAAGGAGTAGTATGCGTAGGAGGCAGAAGACTTGGATCGCTCGCTTGTCATAAACGGTCAGGTATGATGAAGCCAGGGAGAAGGGCAGTGTTTAGGAGTTAATATTTTGGGTGTAGGAATTTTGGCGAAAAGGAGGCTGGGGGTTTACTTGATTTTTAAGAGACTTCATTTGCCAACCGCGTGTTTCTACGTCAACAGAGACTCCTTCAGCCCTGTCCGCTGTAATTTGGAGTGCAGTTGGAGCCCGAAGCGCGTCAAAGTGTGGCTTCAAAAGCAGGGAAATAAGCGGGGCTGGGAAAGTTGAGGCGTAAAGATTATTGCGTCACCGACTGAGGCCCCCGGGCAGAGCTATGGGGTTTCAAAGTGGGACTAACCAAGAGGAGAATAGTGAGCAGAAAATGAGTGGCTGGAGCATGGACATGGACTTTGGGATCGTCGATGTAAGGGATGATCTGAAGGCTTGGAGGACACTTTGGTAGAGTCCATTGGCTGTATCGGGATAGCTGCAGCGGCCCCATCAATGTTTACGAAGGTTGAAAAGGAAGACGATGATTGGTCTGCCCATGTCGGCAATGCTTGCACTGACGCCTGGGCCCTGAGTTGACACGACAAGGGGATTTTATATACCTTGAAGTACCTTATGCATGGATCGTGCATTATACGTAGAGTACTGCCCCAGACTGCACCGGTGAATTTATTTTCTTTTCTTTTCCTGATGCATTTCGACTTGACTGAGGCTTCGCTTTGCCTTCTGGCCGAGTCACTCTACCCTAAAATATCAATAACGCGGATGGCCGCAAGATTTCGACTTTGAAAGCCGGTTTTTTGTTGGCGCTTGCTGAAAACATGTGGAAATTGCCCACGCGCAGTTCCCCGGCAAATTAATGTGTTGAGCCACAGCCCACAGGGGGTTTAGCGGACTGGAGAAGAAGTGGCTGGGCCATGCCAATTGAACAACTCCATCAAACTACTTATTCGGATCAAAAGGCACACAGGTCAGCGGGCCCTTCGATGAGCTTTCACGTATTGGAGCATTTATCACCGTAACATCCTTCACTTCTACAACCTCTTCTGCGCTACTTGCAGCTGCCGATTTCGTTACTCAGAGGCCGGTTCGCGGCATGCTAACGGCTTACAATAGTATGGCGCGCTCCAATGACGGAGACAGGTGGTCTATCAAGGGTTCCCAAATGAAGCTGGGGTTGTCCTTCAGGAATAGGCTTGTACTCCTCGACTACCTCACCTCTTTATTCCTGATAGAACAGAATTTGTGTGCGGCTAGCGAAAGGCTGTCAAAGTCACATCACATCATATATGTCCTGAAGTCCTCAATTTTCTCATCGATGGCGTACTTTTCTTTTTCCAATTCCCCCAAACGTCACATTTGTATATCCCATTTCGAGTGAAATCTGTTCAAATGCTGTTTTCCTTGTTCTCAACGCAACCTTCAATATGCTGAGCCTCTCTCTTCTTTCTCTTTCTCTCTCTCTTTCTTGGTGAGTGAGCACATCAAAGCCGCCTGTTTCACGAAGTAGTCCTTCTCTCCCTTCGTGCAAGCACACGTACAATTCTGCATCCTTAGCTGTTGACTTGACGAAGAGCTTCAACTGGTTGCTTTGTGTTTCCACTGGAGAGTGATTCCAATCACTCTTCGTTGAGGCTTCCGTCTTGTGATAAATCATGACTCAAATGATGTACTTGGTACTTTACGTTACGGCACCCTACGTACAGGTGCCTGAGAAGGTAACTGTACACTGTGATTGATTCCTGCTTTTCCTCTGCCCCTCTGGAGTGGCTCTTGCCAGAACTTGACACGGTGTGACATATTGCCAAGATACCAGAGCGTTACCTAGGCTGCGGTGTTGAGTAGTATGCTCAACACGGTCTCCGGCATTCGGACAGCTGAAGATGAGCACATTAAATTTGAACTTCAATCCTGTAGGGAACCTTGGATTCGGAGTCATAATTTTAGAGAAGAATATCTACGAACCGTCAAACGCTCTGTACATTTCAATCCTGCCAGATTCTTCGTCTCCAACTTGATTGTGGAAACATCTAAGATTCCGCGCTTCCATGATCCCTTTCAATGTCCGAATATCAGCTCGCAACTGAAGACCCACATGGAGCTGAGCTACGAGAATCCTCCAGAATCAAAAAGCTCTCAAGGAGACCGACCCTCTCCGGCGTAGGAGGGCAAGGGCACTCCAGGACAAAAGGCAGAGGGAGCTGTGTGTGTGTGTGCCAGGCAGAAATTAAACCCTGCTTACAAAGGCAGCCGACGAACACGAGCTCTTTCTTGGACCAGCACGTTCGGCAACGGGGCCAGGTGGTTCCAGACAGGAGTTAGTTCTGCATGGGAGCAGGCAGATTGTTCCTATTCCGACTCACACTCGGGCACTTGAACCCCCCCCTGCTGCCGGACTCGACACTGTAAAATCCCACGCGGAGGCAGCAGGCACCAAAATCAATGCTGCCGGACGCGCGCATTTGGAAGCAGTACTGCCGTCGGAGCGGGCACTGAAACCCCCTCCTCCTCCTCCTCCTCCCTGGGTGGACGTGTAAGGCACGGGGATCCTATACTGTCGAAGCACCGCCGTTAAATCAGGCAGATAAGTCCTGCGGATTTAGGAAATGAATGGACGATCCGTCTTTCAGAGGCAGGAAGGATAGGAGAGCGATGATTGTGGAGGTCGGATGAACATCCTTGAGCGATATTCTTGGGCGCAGCGCTCTTTTTTCGGCTCATCCATGAGCGAGCGAGCGAGCGAGTGATTGGTTTGAGTGGTGGTGGTGTGGGGTTCAGGAGGCGACGGGTGCAGAGATGAGAGAAGGGAAGAGAGGGGGGGGGGGTCAAAGGAGTAGAAAGTTTCAGACAGAAGGATAGGAAAGGATCTATTGGAAAGCGGGCGTGAAGTGAAGGGGTCTTGCAGGGGGGACTTGAACAGTGAGAGATGGGGAGTCGCGTTGGCGGTGGAGATGGAAATTTGTACAGTGGTACATAGGATTTTGGAGTTGGATTATCTCTCTTTGATCATTCAGCGTGCGCTTGGGGATTTTTTTTGGTAATGGATTTATTACATATCTGGTCGAGGAGGGTAAAAGTCACAAACGACAATCTCAGTAGTAAATAAAAGGCTCTTTGTTGTCGAGGTGTTGAACGATGGATTGTAGAGAGGGCAAAGTTGCGATTTCTCGCAGGCTCCAAGGTGCGTTTTAATTCATCTCTCCCAGTCAGTCAGTCACAAAGAGGGCGTCTGGGCTTTCACACTAACTAAGTACTCAGCCCTAGAGTAGGGGCTAGTAAAACGTGCACAGAGTTCTTCATACTGTAGTCCAATGAACCCTCCGTCTCCCACATAAGCCACGCTCTCCAACCTTATTTGCGAGCTCTACCTTACTCAATCTTGATACTCGGCCGGCCGAGACTCCTCCTGCCCAAAGACGTTGTCTAGGTACTTATCTAATCAGTTGGGTACAGTACATTTGGTCCCTTCCTACTGTACACAACACGCCACAAAGCCTCGGGCTCGGCTTCCTTGCCCCGCTATGACCCTCTTTTTTTTTTTTAATCACGAATGGGGACGGCGTGGTGGACCCTTTTTACCGTCTCTGCGACCTCTGCTTTCGCTGATGCTGCGTGCGATGGGCTGAAGATCGGCGGACGGGAACGCATCGAGCGCGTGTGGAGGATGCAACGTCGTGAATGGCGATCACGGTGTGACTTGTGTTCCTCTTGGGTTCTTTTTGACGCCTAGGGGATCCTTTAGAGAAAGACTCGAGGTGGATGTGAAGTGGCCAGCCCAAGCTGAGCTGTGGAAATGCCTCGAGTCCTTTTTTTTTTTTTTTTAAAAGTGAACTTTGAGCTAGTGCCGTGTGTGTGCCATTCATCATCTCTTTTAGGCCGTTGCTCAGTTGCCACGAGCGGTTCCGATTGGGATTCCCAGATTATTGAACTTGGCCGTAAAGGGCGCTGTCAGCCTCTAAGATTGTAGACCTTGTGTTTGGTATGAAAAGGAAAAAGACGACGACGGTGGCTGACCCCTGCAGACCGATTATTTGGGAGCGAACCCGTTGGAAACGCTCGGTTCCCCGCATTCGATCTTGAGGTCGTTTCGCCCATTGGGGGCCGTCCGCTGTTATCGGGGTCAAAGCTCAGGTGCTAGATGCAGCTAGAAGGTAGGTCGAAGACCGCTAGAAGGCAGCTAGAATGACTGACCTTCTAGGCCATCTCCACATGGAGACATGGTCAAAAGCAAATGCACATGTCTGCAGGTACTACTCGGTAGCTGAATCTTGGAGTCCTGCCTCTCGGCGTTTTTGGTTTTTGGATTTTGTTTTTCTCGTCAACCCGGACAAGTTAGCTAGATACGGAAGTGGGAAAGCCCCCAGGTTTGCGCAAGCCTCGCGCGCCTATCAATACCGGGCAATCCTGGAGGATATAAGGCACCACTCTGCAGCATGAAGGTTTCATTAATTTCCCCCGGCTTTGAGCAAGGGCTTTCCCCCACAAAGTAGATCAGGGGTCCCACATGCTTCGGGACCTTTGGCTCTGGACAATGCGTGGCCCTGGCACTTACATTGACGCTTGCATCTCGGGCATCCGACTAAGGAGAAAAAAAAGTTGCTCGCTGGGGATCCAACAACGAGATCGACTGCTTCGAGCCTTCTGGACGGTACATTTAAACTCAGGGCAGGCCTCCTGCGTTGAGCCATTTCGCTCGCCTCGTCGTGTGCAGCTGTGCCTTCACACGAAGGCAGCCCACTGCATCAAGAGGGATTGATCGCGAGGGGGACGTATTGATACCGCAATCGACCTGCTGATACGACCCTCGTCATGGAATCCGGGACCCCCCTTCAGAGCAGGGCCAACAGGGATGGTGATCTCTTTGCAACCGGCGTCATCATGGCTATCCTGGCTACCACGGCCGTGATCCTCCGCATGGGCTGCAAGCGGCATCTGAAAAATCCAGTCTCAGCGGATGATTATCTGATCTTTCTGTCTCTTGTGGGTCGATACGAGCAATGGTCACCCGATGTCTCGCACAAGTGCTGATCTTGCGCCCAGGTCCTGGCGTTGGGCCTCTGTGCAATGTTGATCCTCTGTTAGTCTCATCGAATTGCCATCACATACATATGCTGAGCTGACCACTCCGCGTGAAGGCGCCCATTATGGATCCGGCAGACACATATATGAGCTGGACTTTGGTGCCATCACCTATTTCCTGAAAGTACGGAATGTGCTCTGATCGATGGGAATGGTTCCTGCTGACCGAGCTGCGTCTTCAAAGGTCCAATGGGCATTCGAATTCGTCTATTCAATTGCCGTCACAACCGTCAAGCTCTCGGTCCTGCTATTCTATCACCGCATGTTCCCGAATGCAGCCACAACCCTCAAATTCAGAGTCGGCCTCTATACCCTCGCTGTCGTGAGCGTCATTTTGGGGCTCGGCACCTTCATCGCCTGTATTTTCGAGTGCGATCTGACCTCTCTGTACTGGGACCGGACGAGCTATGGCCTGTGTATCGACATGAAGGCTTTCTTGCTATCCACGGCTATACTGAATCTCTTCACGGATATTGCGATATTGATACTGCCGATATCAGTGGTTTGGAAGCTTCAGATTAAAAAGTCTCAGAAGGTTGCTATATCGGGAATCTTTCTTTTGGGAGGCTTGTACGTTATCGCTCCACCTCCAACCACTGGAAATTGCTGACGGTTCGTCTTTGTGCTTGTAGCGTCTGTTTATCAAGTATCGTCCGCACCTGCTTCATGGGAAAAGTCATCATCGATGATCCAACATGTATGTTTCCTTTCCATCGAGTCTTCAATCCTCGGATCGTTTCTGTCTCTCTGACCGGCTTTTGGAACCACAGGGACGGCCGTCGACGCAGACATCTGGTCCACAATCGAGCCAAGTATCGCCATCGTTAGCGCCTGCCTCCCCATGATGGGGCCACTACTGAAGGGCATGCTCCCGTCACGGCTTCGAAACGTGAAGAGTCCCTTCAGGTCTATCTCATCGTTTGGGAGTTCTATTGGTCGCCAGAAAGAGAAGAATAAAGACGTACCGTTGGTTGAGGGGCACGGTGGGGGGTTCGATAGGCCAGATGACTCGGCCGCGGCAAGTAAGAGGAATATGTCCGTGGATGTGTATCCGCTTGAAGCCGTCTGATATGAATGATCCTGGTTGGATGATGGTCTTGGGCTGGATGGCGGGGTTATTGCGAGGAGTGCTGGGTGTCCTTCTCGTCTGCTGCTTGGCGTATGGACGTCTAGGTGGGTCCATGATGTGGAAGATAGCATGTAAATATTCAATTCTTGATGATAGCTAGGCAACGTTAGGTTGGCCGCCCCTCCATTGATTAGGTAGTAGAGGATGTCAGAAATGTGTCCCGGCCTCCACCTCCCTCCTCCCTACCTTCAGCGTACTGTAGAGAGAAACGGCCGCTTTGACGCCTTAGGGACGCGGGTTGGGAGTCGCGTAAGCCTGCATTAATGCGGCACGATTGCGGCTCACGACAGGAAGCTGCCGGTCGTCATTACACATCATTAGGTAGGTACGTCCTTTCCAACGTCCGTCTGTCTGACCGGCCCCCCCCACCCCCCCCCCTCCTTTTGCCGACTTCTTAGTAAGATCCAAGTGTGAAGCCCCCCCCTGCCTTCAGAGCGTTTCTCTACGGAAAAGCAAAAAATGGGCGGACGATGACACGACAGATTAACCTATCTTTTGGAAAAAAACACAATAGCCCCATTCATTCATTACTGGAGGGGTTTTTTGTGTGTGTTTTCTTTCACGAGATCTTGATGGTGGAGGGGTTTTTTTTTTTTTTTTTTTTTTTTATGAGGAAGGGGGGGGGGGGGGGGGGGGGGGGTCCGTTGCGGACGAGCGTAGAAGATGCGGGATACCTAGATGGGACACGGTCTTGTCCTCATCAATGTTTTCCTGTATCGTTCTTTCGATCCTACTTATGCTACGGGTTGGTTATGATTTTTTTTATCACGTCATGAGTAAAAATGTTTACTTTCGGACAAGTCGGGAGGTCCTGCCTGTGTTGGGCGATTGATATTCGCGAAGTTACTACTACTGTTCTATCTCTCTCTCTCTCTTTTCCCCATCGATCTGCTCTCGTGAACCCTCTCAAGCTCATCCTGCAGTGATGTAGCCTCACCATATCCAAACCTTAATCCCACGCTGTTCACAACAGTATGCTATGCGCTCTTCTCCCGATCTTCCAACCCGCTTCCATGTATAGGCCATCCCTTGTATCTATCTTTGTGCCCCCCCCGTCGTAATGCTGTAGTGATCCACCAGAAGTATAGTGGTCAGCCCCGCGCATCGATTCGTCCGCTGCTGATGTTTAGAGATAATCACCGGACGACGAAGGGCGGATATGGAAAGATGTACATACTCTGGTTTCTGTTCCCGGAACCGTGGCAGACGGCGCACACGAAGCCCCCGTTGATGCCGGTGCCTCGGCACATTTGACAGACGGTCATGGTGTGGAGAGGTTGCGAGGTTTTTGTGGGTCTTTGGATTTGGTATCTGGGGTCGTTTTTCTTGTTGTGCCAATCTTAGGTCCAACCGGAGGACCTCGGAGCACTGCCCTAATAAGTAAATCAAAATGCCATTCCCGCATTCGAGAAAAGAGCAATGCAGCGAAAATTAGAGTATAAGCGCGCTGGCGGGATAAGCGATGCAACAAATGAGAGATAACCTACGACTCTGCTACACTATGCGAAGATATTGAAAGGGAACATAGTAAGCGAGCGAGCGTGCAGAGGCACACCAAAGCTTCTGCGGAGTCCTCACATCTGAACCTTACTCGGAAACGCGAGCGCAACAAACCATCTATTTATTGACGAAAGTCTCAAAGCGATACGATCGGCGGCATTGAACTTGAAAGAGTCTTGTCGGCTGACAGACGTGGAAAAAGTAGCTCGCCATACAGAAGTGCTTTCTGATCCTCAAAGAGGGTTCTTCCAACACCTTGGGTGCCAGGATACAGAGGGAAAAGAGCAAACGATCATTGCAAGTATGTTGAATACTCAAAAATGTTCGCGAAGTGTTGTGCCGCCGGGGATTATTGTTCTGCGCCTTGGTATTGAAACCAATATACATGCAATGGATGACTAGAGAAGGTCCCATGGATTCTAATCCAAGCGCTAGTGGAAAAGCTCCTCGCCTTCCTCGGGGAGGTTGGAAGCCATTACCAGGAAGGTAAAGGCTTTTGACAGTTAAGTACCGCACACACCTACCCATCTGTTTTCTGAGACTTATCTCAATTGTACTTATGTAGGATAATTATCAGTGCTCGAATTCCACAACCGGACCTTGGTACACTTTCCTGGCGTGCACTATGTACCAGGCAATGCTGAACAGGACTGTCCCTCCAAACACCAAACACGCGTAGTTCATTGAAGCCGGTCCAACCGGTAGCGCAGGTGGCCAAAATGCGAACAGGAACACGATGATCATATAGGCTACTGCGACGCTGTTGACCAAGATTCCAACTACATGGGGCATCTTGAAGGGTCCCCAGATCAAAGTTGAGTTTGGTGCATTGATGATCGTGGACGCGATCGAAGACTCAGAGGCAGGGTGAATGGACCCCGTGGTACGCCGCCACAGCAAAAGAATGGTTGCTACGAGGTAAGAGGCGTAGAGAGCTACAACCGTGATGGAGATGATGTCGTTGAATGCAACTGAGGAACCGATGCCGATGAGGGCAAGGAGGGCGGATATTGTAGTCGTTATTCCAACAGCAGTCACTGGAATGGAAGTCCGGCGATCGACCTGAAGAATATCTCATTTAGTATATGATGACATTCAACTTGCACCCGGTGGAAACCCAGGTCACTAAGCATTTCTTACTCACCTCACTAATTTTCTGCCAAAATGGTAATCCTCGATCGCGCGCAAAAGACCAGAACATTCGAGAAGACGATGCCAGAAGACCGACCGTTGACGAGATTCCGAGTACCAGGACGATGGAAGCCATGATCGCCGTGCCCGGGACAGACTTTGTCGCATCGAGAAAAACCTGAATGAACGGAAAGCCCAATGACGTTTGCAACACGGTCGTAGGCACTAGTGATGGGTCTCCGAGGCAAAACAAGACCGCTATCAGCATTGCAAACCCGAGAGCTCCATTTATGCCAACGCTAAAGAGAATCACTCGTGGTATGACCACTGCAGCGTCTCTAATCTCTTCAGCCAGGTGTACTGCCGAATCAGCCCCAACGAACGCATACACTGCCCCAACGAGACCAATAAAGAAAGAGTAAGCTTGTGTATCCCAGCCACCAGCATTGAGGAACGTCTTGAATACATCTCGGGCGCTGGCATGAGGCGCGAGATGCGTCAGTGGAATCAGGATCGCAAAGAAGCCTACGATATGGAGAACTAAAACGAGGCTTTCGAACTTGGCTAGTGAAGTACTAGCAACACTGTTGATGAGGACTGCAAAGGCCAAAACCGCCCAGGCCAAGAGCGTATTCTGCCACCCTTTAGGAGTGTGGCTTGGATTGCAAAGTACGATGAGTCCCTGAATAAATATACCGGCATTGAATGCGCCGGAAGCACAAGCTGCCTGCCAACCAGTTATTGTTAACCAGCCTAGACCTGGTTAGCTCTCTTGACCCAAAGTCATGACGACGGAGTATAAAGACCCGTGATGTAGCTGGCAAACTTTTGACAGGATCCGGGTGCTAGCATCGAGACCCAGTGGTATTGACCGCCAGAGGTAGGTGCCCTTTGGCCAAATCAAGTCAGTGTCTGTATGCTGCAAGTGAGGGATATGCACTTGCATTGATGCCAGCTCAGAAAGGCAAAGGTATGTACACAGCATACCAAACCAAACCACCAGGAAGCCGTAAATTGCCCCAGCAGGCCCACCGCTTTCAACCAGATTAACTAGAGCACAAGGCTTACCCCTTCGTCAAGTTTGGCAGCACACTTAGCGTATAGAATCTGAAAGGTCCTGCAAACAAGTCAGCTATGCTCTGTTTGTCGGAGTCGTCGCGGCGAACTCACAAAAGGGTCCCTTCCCAGGTAACGAGTACTGTGCAACTGAAACCTAGCAGGGACACAAATCCGAAGTTGCGCTGAGAAAGATCAGCGTATTCCGAAATCTCAACCACAAGAATACCAAGTATCTTCAAGTCCCTGAGTGAAATAATACTACTCATCACAGGGACACCTCACTTCAACAGAGAGACAGCAAAAGCTCGAGCACCTACCTTTAATACGGGTTTCTTCCCTAGACGTGTCAGTTGGCTTGCATCTCGGTCCCAAGGGCCGGGAGCGTCCTCGTGAGAGGCCTTCATTGGTGATTTGCTATGGAGTTCGCAGTCGATATCCATTGTGCGCTGGGTCAAACAGAGCGCGCAATCGCTAGAATGGAAGCAGGAAGGCTAGAGCGGATTTTTGGAGAAGACGAAGCAAAGGAAGGCCAGAAAAGAGTCCATATAAGTACGGAGCGGTTCTGATATGAATCCCATGAACCTTAGTGTTTTTTCCTAAAAATCATACTAATGATGATATGTCAACTTACTGTGGGACAGGCATCAAGGAGAGCGGTGCCCACTCCCATTGCCAGCTAAGAATACATATCATCGTCGAATATAGGACCTTTCTATGCCGTATTTACGATCAACAAGTCTCAGACGGATCCAACCGCTGTTGACCCTGCATGGAAGCGTAAAATAAAGTCTCATAGAGATAGAAATTACTCAAGATAGTGTATAGAGAATCGTAATCAATCATGAATTTTTGGTCCAGAAGCGTAATCATGATTACGATCTGATTCCATAATCTGATCCTCAGTGTGAAGGATTTTCTTCGACAGTTAAATTGATTAGTCAAACTTGTGTACTAGCATTAATACTTGTATCGAAAAATGGGCTACACGTATGGAATCCCTATGTGAATCGCGTACGCGTAAATTAGGAAAAGTTTTGCTTCAGCTACTGGAAACCCCTTCATTGCTCGGCACCGGTGGGAAGAAACACCGAATGTGATTCTGGTAGGATTGAACTGTCCAATGTGAAAATGTATTTTTCCACCCGCTCTTTCAGCGAGACCTTTGTCGCTTGAATATTGCCTCCCATGGACCCGAATTTCGGGTTCAACGCAGGTAGTCGGCTGATTGTCATCGTATAGCCTTTGAGGATATCAACATACCACGATCATGGCTGTTGCAACAGACCAAGATTACATAATGACGATCACGGAAACAGTTCAATTCTCATTATTTTCTTCACCCCAAAGCGATAGATTTATACCACTATCGAATACCATCCCGGGCAGAACGAAGACGACGATCAGTGTTCCGTCGCTTGTTTTGATGTTGCCTCCTTCCACGAAACCAATCTTCTGCGCTACTCGAATGCTCCGCTGATTCCTAGTCCCAGGCCACGATACAATCTCCTTGACGCCCAGCTCCTCTCTAGCCAGCCTCAAGAGCTCTTCTCCTGCTTCGGCCGCGTAACCTTGGCCCATGAATGGCTCCAGTATACACCATCCCATGTCTGGCGGCGTGGATGCCGCTCGCTGTGCTAACGACACTGCTCCCATCAGTGGCCCAGACTTGGGGCCCTTCCGCAGAAGGTAATAGATATCCGTGTCTGGGACCCGCCCATCACAGGCAGATGGCGAGAGGCGGGTAGCAAAGTTGAGAGCATCGAATTGCGCAGGCGTTCGGACCCCGTAATCGCCCATGTTGATATGTGCGGTGGGACTGTTCATTGCTGCTAGCAGGCAGTCATAGTGCGTCTCGGAATAGTCAAACAGTTCGAGAGTTAAACGCTTTGTGTAGAGGAAAGGAGGCAGGGACGCTTTAAGAGAGGCCATTGGAATGTCGTAGGAGATTGCGTTGGGAAGAAAAAGAGTCCGCTTGAACGCTTTGACAATTAGGGCAAAACAGCGCTGGTAAGCTGCTGAATCAGTGCGTGGCCCAGACTCAAGGCACAAAAATGTTTCGAGCATTGAAGTTACAGTATTGTTTCAGGTATCATATCATTAGTACCTGACGGACGGGAGGGCGACGAAAAATGCCAAGACATTCCAACTGGTTTTGAAAACGCTAAAACACCCGGATTATTTCGGAGCCCAAGGAAGCGTACATTTTGCGGAGACCCATACATGCGCTAATAAGAAGTCCTACACTTCCACACCCCCCCAATTTGCAATTATACCACTCAGGTCAGGCGTCCTTCCCCCTCCTTTTTCTTCAGTCCCTAGTGAGTATACGACGAGTATTGGTGCTCCTGGCGATTTATCAAACACATTCGGAGATGAGACGACCGACTGTTGCTAGTGACGCAGGTTGTGCGAATTACTAACATGGAGGAACCTCTTCGAAATGATGAGCCATCATTATCGAACATGTTAATAAGCTCATTGTGAAGTAATTGATTACAAGATTCGACAGAAGCATTTTCTCCAAATGGGCTAGGTCTTACGGCGAACGACCCCTCCACACTTCTTCTCATACACAAACGCCCCAAGGTTTCCTCCGAGGACTTCTTTCCCACAGCGCAAGCAACTTCTGCACCTGAAATTTACGTTGAAGTCGGTCAATTCAGCCCATCATCGTTGACACACCAATGCGCCGAGTCTTGAGAGCTCATGGGCTTCAACTCGTCCCGAAAAGTCACCCCAAAGCAGAAAACTCAACGACAAATTTCTCTCGTCTCAATAATCTGACAACTCTCTACCACATTTCGATGATTCTTGCGCCGTTGAAATCCCGCATTTTGGTCTCTAGTTTTGATTACATGGTAATCTGGCCTTTTGAATGCCATTGAATACATTCTTCGAATTGCGAAACCAGTACCTTTCAAAAGGTGGCCGATCCACTACGCTAACCATTACCCTATGTGGTTAAGCGAACGAAGCATTTTCCTATTCGGGCTTTGGAATTTAACGAAAAATTACTAAACCTTCATACAGAAGAAAGACTATTATTTAGAGAGTGACTGTGCAGTGGGAGGGTGACTGTTCGGAGTCAAGTTGAGCTGCAAGTTTGCAGATTATGCATCGAATATGCACCCAGTCAGCGACTCCCCTCGCTGACAAAGCAATGTGACGTATTTTCTATGACAATCCTATATAAATACGACCCGCATCGGTATGATATCTTGCTTTCCAAGTGAGATGAGGCCTTTCTCACGAGGAGCATAAATTGGAAAGGACAAACGCGAAATCTCTGCAGATATAAGTACCTCGTCAAGGACTTCCAGCCCGCCAGCTTCCATCAACCTCTCTACAACCATGGCAGCCTCTTCCGCATCTCCACCGTATTCTCAACCTGTTGTTGTGCTTGTCCCGGGCGCCTGGCACTTGCCCCTTCATTATTCTTCCGTTCTCCAACGCCTGAACCAAGAAGGCTTCATCGCAATCTCGGAACGCAACCCAAGTTGCGATTGTACCAACCCGTACGACACAAGCACGGCCAGCGATGCAGAAGCTATTCGGAAGGTCATTTTATCCCAAGTCGAAAGCGGGCATGAGGTTGTGGTAGCCATGCATTCATACGGGGGCTGCCCTGGCGCAGCCGCTGCCCAAGGACTGAGCAAGAGGGAAAGACAAGCCGCTGGGAAGCCAGGCGGGGTCGTCGGGCTGATATTCATCTGCGCCTTTATCGCAAATGAAGGTGACTCACTCATCAGCAAGTTGCCCGGGGGTGTTCCTCTTGACTGGATGATGTTACGTGTAAGTCAATCTCGACGCTTCGAAATGGATAGTAATTGAACCAGAAATGTACTAGCCTGACGGACAATTTTTTCCTGACGATCCGGAAACCCATTTTTACGAAGACATACCCTCTCAGAAACGCTCGGTAGCAATCAGTGAGCTGCGCCTTCAGTCGAACGCGTCCATGGATACCCCTAGCCCTCATCCAGCCTGGAGAGACTCTGTGTTCAACGGCCGAAGATCTTATCTGTACTGTCTCCGAGACAAAGCAATTCCATTTGCTGCGCAGCAGATGATGGTTGAGACAAGTGGAGTCGATTGGAATGTTGGAACATTTGACTGTGCTCACAGCCCTTTCCTGAGTCATACGGCAGAGCTGAGTGCGTGGATTGCGGAGCAGGTGCGCTCGTTCATTGCTATCGTTGACTAGGGGGTCTCTGAGAGGAGCAGTGAGAGATGTCGTAGAAGAAGAGGTATATGCATCAACTGAGAGAATGAAATAAGATTTTTTGATATATATAGGATACCGATGTTGGGGGTTACACGGGCTCCGAGAATACACTTGTACATTTCAACGCGAGCCACCCATGATGTACATCCAATCAGCCCAATCCCTTGGACATAAGAATATCGCGCGAAGCTTACGGCCTTGTATCCTCGATTTTCGTTTCAATTTTCTAAGCATTTCGGTGGGAGAGAGTCCTTGATATATTGCTGTCTGTCTTGGGTGCCACTGGTATCACTCAGACTGTGGACAGTGTCTGTGAGGAGGTTGACGTCAGCAACGAATCGTTCACGTGGAAGCCGAAGGGGACCAAGAGCATTTTGTATATGCATTAGGCGTGAACGAGGCTGAGTTCTGGTCCAAGACCTAGAGTATGAAGGATGTCAATTAGGCCTCGGATTGCCAGCTTGGCCTCCAAGATACGCTAAGCTATCTTGGGCTACAACTTGATCTCAGTGGCCGGAGACCTCAGTTGGGTTTATATAGGTACATTTTTTTTCCCATCCATAAAGGGGTTTTGTGGGTCAAAAATGTCTAGAGAAGTCATAACGACGGTAGCAACGAGGTTATGAGTAGGTCTGTTGAGGAACAGTGGTATAATCGCACAGTAATATTACGCTATGATACCACACAATGGCCGTGATGTTATATCATGATACCGCTTCTGGTAAGCGGGATACGTAGGCTTCGACCGTCTTGGCACAAGCTGGGAATCTTGTTACGGGAATTGGTCCCTGATGTGGGCTAAGTCTAGGCGTAATCCCGAAACACTTCTACACGCATCGTCTATGCGATCCTTGAGGTGGAGCTTGAGGTGGGACATTATCCGATATGTATGTCGGCGTACGAGTCTTGGCATGTGCAGGACTTTGTCTACCTACTCTACTCGTCTCGCCGACAAGTTTTGCCTCTTGGTAGTCTAGCCACAAGAAGTTACAGTCACCTATGAATATGGTTTAGTGTTGAAATTCAGGAAAATGAAATAGTTTGATTAGTGGGTGCTCCCGCGCCGGACTGCCAAGAGGCAAACCTTGTCGGCGAGTATCAGCTTGTCTTGCCAAGCCAAGCCAGCCCCGTTCCGCTCCGAACATTCCCCACTACCAATCCATCAACGAAATGAACTCAATTGCCAAGATTCAAGATGAAAAAGAACGTGAGATTCTTAAAAAGTATCAATCTACGAATCAAACGCAAGATGGTAGGCAATTGCAGCACCAAGAGTCCGCCGCCGCTCGAGTCCTTCAAAGGACCTACCGAGGTCATAGAGAGCGGAGACAGCTGAGGGGATTGAGCTTGGATCCTTCGACGAGATGGACTGAAGTAAGATGCCCCAACCCCTCGTACCCTCTTTTCTATTCCCTCGGATCAACGACGCTGAAATTCTTCTCGAAAGGCAGTGAAAGAAGCTCAATACCTCGCCCTCACCACTCCCCGCCCCCGCTCCTCCAGACCCCCTCCCAATCCGAATGGCAACGGCCTCAACCGCACCGCATCCGAAGCCCGTCAAAACTGGTCGCGTGTCAGCAAAATCGCCCGTCGAGCGGGGGCCGACGAAGAATCCTCCCTCTCATCCTCGCCCTCCGATCATGACGCTTCGAATCCCTCCCACCCGCAAAGAGAAGCCCGTCGCCTGCGACGCCTTGCAGAAAAGCAGGATAGGATCAAAAGCGCGAAGCAAATGGATCTCTCCTACTTCCTTGAGCTGGTAGATGTGAAGCATCGGTATGGTAGTAATCTGAGGAAATACCACCAGTCGTGGAAAGAAGCGCCGACGAATGAAAATTTCTTCTACTGGTTGGATGAGGGGGAGGGGAGGGGCGTGGTGCTAGAGAAGTGTTCGAGGGAGCGATTGGAGAGTATGCAGGTCCGGTATCTGGGAAGGGAGGAGAGGAGGCTCTATGAGGTTGTGGTTGACAAGGAGGGCAAGCTTTGTTGGAGGAAGAATTGGGGGAGGGTGGATACTAGTGAGAGGTGGAAAGATTCGATACGTGGGATCGTCAGAGTGGATGATCCGACGCCGCCTTGGGCACATCGACCAGTGCCGTTCAGAGGCTCGAGCGAATCGAGTGGTATGTCGAGCGATGAAGAGCCAGATGTCTCTTCACCGACGACCGTCTCTCCACCAGACCGCATTACGAATCTGAAGCGAGAGGAACCGGAAGTCGTATCCCCAACTTTACCCAACACGCCAGCAACCCCTCGCCATTCCTCCTTCCACGGACTCTTCCACAGCAAAACCCCCTCGCCCAAAACCGAGAAGCAGAAAAGAAAACAGAAACAAAGATGGATATTTGTGGCCGACACAAACAACAACCTCTACATCGGCATCAAGCAAGCTGGCGCCTTCCAGCACTCTTCGTTCCTACGCGGCTCCCGAATCTCAGCGGCCGGGTTAATCACGGTTAAAGATGGGCAATTGCGCATTTTGCAGCCGAGGTCAGGGCATTACAGGACACCGAGTCATAATTTGAGGATCTTCATTAAGAGTTTGCAGGGCAGGGGCGTGGATATGTCGATGACAGCGGTTGGGGGGAGCTATGCGGCGATGGTGGGCATTGAGACGTACATGAAGACGAAGGGCAGGCTGAAAGGACTCAAGGAAGGGTTGAGGGGGTTGAGTTTTACGAAGGATGGGGAGGACAAGGGGGAGAAGAGAGGGTAGGGTAGGTGGGAACGGCGAGTGGCTAATGATAATGAGCTGTGGGATATGAGAGACGAATAATGATTGATGAAAGCGAATGTTTGGGACGTGCTATTAGTCACGATAAGGGCTGATAATCCAGTACTCTACAGTGATTGGCAAATAATATTCTGCGAGATAGTGAGAGATCTTGAAGCAGACTCCGTCACTTCATTATGCAAAGTCGTGTCTTACAAAAATCGATGTCTTGCTCAGTCGCTATTTTCATCCACTCTCTTTTGCGTGAAGACTACCATCTGCAAGAAGACGTCGAGACCAACAATCGACACCAAATCTTGCCGTGCCCAAGAAGTCGAGGGCCGATCGTAGCGGTCTTCGAGGATGATTACCTAAGTAGAGAATCAAATCAGCACAACAAATATTTCCGATGATTTCTCAACAGCAAATTGTACTTCAAAGCATGCTTCTTGATCAGACATCCAAGGAAGGCTCCTTGATAGCGCCCATAATACGGGCGACACAATTTGGGTCAGTGCCGCCAGCTCGCGTGGAAACTGCGAATGACAGTGGTGTTTCATCATTCAGAAAGCTGGCGCGGGGGAAAGACAGCGAGGAAGTGGAATGCTCACGACTGCATTCACAGAGAGAAAGTGCGATAGACTGGCACTGTACCTCCATAGGCCAAGTCTCATCCAGGCAAGATCTACAAAGACAGGGATGACTCTGTTTAGTATTAGCAGGGTCACAGCAAATTATCCATATATGTGCGGTCGAAGTAGCGACGAGGTATGTCAGAGAGAAGATTATGGTTCGCCATGATCCGCTTCGCTCCTCCATTCATTGCTTTGAGCTGAAGCCAAGACGCATGCATGGGTTTGCAGGAGTCTGCGGGTTGTCCGACTAAGGATGACGATATTGGTGTTTCATCATGGAATTATTTAGGACGCTCGACGAAAAAAAGAAAGAGGGAACTTGCCTTAAGGTATTTATACCTCCATCCGACCTCGGACCATGGCTGTATGCAGCGCATGTTTGAGGTGAAGAGAATTGTGGAGCTCAGCGCCCCGATCTAGATTCGGAATGCTCTCAAATACCCTCACTGGGTGAGCCGCGGGCGTTTTGCGTATTCAAGTTTCCTCGATGATCGGCCACCAGATTTTCTTCCCCTCGATTGGACGTGTTTGACTTTTTTGGTTCGATCGCGTCACCTGAGTCGTGTCGTCTTCGAATTGCCCAAAAACTTCGGCGGCAGATGGTTCGTCACCGTAGTCTAAGACCTGGTCTTCTGCAGCAGCCGAATCAAGCTCTCTCACGAATCCCCTAGCACTTCGAGACGCGTACTTCTTGCCATGCACATAGCCGATATCTGTTTGTCCTCTTTTGCGCTTCTTTGTCGCATGCGTAACTTCCACGTACTGGGGAGTAGACTCCAGAATCTCAGCAGAGACTTCTTTTACTTCCCCATCAGACGGCACTTCTTTCTCCTCACCGCATAACGCCGTGTCTTCGACAGCTTCTTCTGGCCGAGAAACAATAGCCTCAGACTGCTCCCCTCCTTCTGCTTCCAAGTTCTCCTTGCGTACCTGTCTTTCTCGCACTATAGTGTAGATCTCGCTATGTCTGAACATAGCAATTTGGTCGTCGGTTAAGGTTCTTTTAGCGCCATCAGGATAGTATCCCAGATCGTCATGTTCCACCCCAAGGACTTCTTGGTAGGCAGAATCGTTGTAGGGTTCTTGATCTGTGCGGAAAAGCTGTCCGGGAGCTGGGGATCCGAAAACGCGGGCATGAAAGGCATGTAGGTCTTCCTAGGTCACGACGGATTAGCCAGGCCAATTTCTCAAAGACGAGTAAAAACACACCTGTGTTACCATAGGAATCTGCAGCGGAGATGGCAGGTACATATCTGCCATGCTGGAGGAATGAAGCGACAACTTGCGTCGTTCGAAGACGAGGAAAGCTACTTACAGAAAGCGAAAAGATCGAGGCCTCGAGGCCCCTCGGGCCCTCGAAAAGAAGCACCCGCGGAACAATTCCGCTCCCGCACAAAGATCCATCGACCTCACAATTCTGTTCACCACTTCTTTCACCAGGTCCAGACGCGGTAATTTCACGATGGAGAGTATTCATATGTGATTCTGCCACTGATCATGTAGACTACGGATCATATCGAGGGTACAGAACGAGACCTCACGACCCTGATCACGTAAATTACGGATCATACGCTGTGATGAGGTTTCATCATCCTCACACACAGCCGCGTCCTCAACATACCCTTGCCCTCGAGTCCACTCCATCTTGAGACGCACATTCCCGAGTATGACGCAGATTGAGACCAGATTTGCCTTTCAAAATCCCCGGCATTGCTAATATTATGCTGTTGGCTGGGGTTCGCTTTAGGCATACAACTCCTTCATCGTTCTGCTTTTCTCCTTTTTGCTAGAGGCTCACCATCTGGAGCTATCTCTACACTGCATCTGCTTCCACATTATCTACATGCAAGCTTGGTTTTTGGTTCTCAGCGTGGATACCTTTTCACTTTTTCTCTCCTTCTGTCTCTCGTGTAGTTCCTTTCAACCATCGCTAATGCGTTGGGAATGTTCCTTGATGATGAGCGGTTGTTAGCTGATAGAGCATTTCTTCCGGTATTGGAAAAAATTTCACGCTGATACGAGAATTCGAGGGGGTCTGTTGGAATGCTCTTCGGTGCTGCTTCAAGTGCTGATATATTTTCTGCAATGGTTTGTACCGAGCAGACGTCGACTCTAATTATAGTAATTAAGGAACTCGAGGATTACGGTACAACTCCCAACTGATTCAGTGTTTCGTAATTAAATGGCCCGGATCATCCACCACCTTCAAAGCCACCCACACAAAATTTGCCCCCTGAGCAGTCGCATAAGCCGCAGCCCATTGCCCCGTACAACTCGCCGGCGAACTATAATACCCCTCATACAGACTCACATACATCCCGCCCCTCGGTATGACTTGCAGCATTTCCATCGCGAAGCTCGCGACAAACGACCAGGGAATGGTGGTGAGCGGGGAATGCATGTGCAGTTGCAGACGGCCATAGTTGACGGTTATGGATTGCAGATAGGGTTGACTGGCCCAGGAACTCGAAGCACTGGCGTGCAGGTAGGAATACAGGGCCGTGAGGGCTGTGGCGCTTGCTTGTATGGGGAGAATTTTGGTGATCCCCTTGAATCGGAGGCAGACGAGAGGATCTTGATGGCTGGTGGAGGCTCCGCCGCTGCGGCGATTGTGAAGAGGTGCGAGTTCTTGCGAGCGAGGCATGAATAGGCTGGTTGATACTGAGAGATCTGCTGATTGGTCGTGGGCTGAGCTCAGAGCAAGGGCAAACAGGCAGGAGATTAGTGTAAGCATGAATGAGAGGCAGGAAACCTTTATTCTACCCATATTGCAGCTTGGTAATTTTCTCGAAGATTCCTTGACGCGCATTGTGGTAACTGACCTTCGTTGGATAGGGGAGCTTTATTGATAATGAACGAGGCGCCTATCGGCTCTGGTACGCCCTTGAAAGAGTAGCTGTTCGATGAATTGCAACTCGTCTTGCATACAAAGCCTTACGAGGCTGTGTAAGACAGCCAATAAGCGCTCGCTTCATGCAGCATCTATCATAACCGCACGACCTATGATTGGGTATCGTGCCTCAATCGCCCCTTCCTGCTAACGCCTCAACGCCTGGAAATATCGTCATCATCTTGAAGAAACCTTGGTCCTTCATAAAGGACCCCCCACGCCGCCACCGACCTTGAATATGATCTTTAGCTTCGGCTTGACGCTCTCCCCTTCTACAACTGGACTCGGCGGCACGCTCTCCACACGAGTGACAGAAGAAGCAGACGCAGTACTTTGAAATGGAGGCTTCTTCGGCTTGAACATTAGTTTGAGCGGCGGCGGCTTGCCATTATTGGAGATGCTATTTTCGCGCTTGATAAAGGGCTGGGGAAGAGCAGCGACAGGTTTGCGTTTAGGTATCGTTGTGCGGACGCGAGAAGTTCGGGTGAAGAGAAGTTTGCCTCTGCCCAGATTCTTGTATTCCCAGTATCGGGGGTATTTCAGGACGACGATGATCTTTGGATCCGGTTCATACAGCCAGTCGCATATGTCGAGGAGCTCGCCTAGTTGACGTAATGAGAGGGTTGATGATTCGATAGCCTTCCACAGCTCTTTCTTCAGGACCAGATTCGCGGACACTTCATCTCTTAGAGCATTGAGCGCCCCCTCCACTGTCTGCTTCCGCGCTAAATCTGCCTGTCGCGCTTCAGTAGTCGATTCTTGTTCAATGACGAGGCCGTCTAGCTGAGTCGCTTGTTCTTTGGCAATTTCTATGTGCTCGCCCACGGCCAAGGAACCAAGAGTCTTGCCAAAAGTGCGAATCATGTCTTCTCGAATATGGGGTGAAGGATCTGTGCCCAGGACGAAGAGGAACCAACGCAGGATAGCATCGTTCTTCGCCAAGCCCAAAGCCATGACATTAGAGAAAGCACTAAGGCGCAGGTACTCCGAAGTACCATCTGACGTGTACTCTAAGAAATCTGCGGGCCTGGTCTGGATGATGCCGGCTTTGGCTAAAATCCGCTTGCAGTCCAGAGCAGTAGTTGAAAGTATGTTGTGGTAGGAAGGAATCCATTCGTCGAGACGTCGGTGTCGATCGATCTCTTCGAGACAGGCGTTAAGGAAGCTTTGGTTGTCTCCAACGATATCTTCAAAATCATCAAAACCGTCTGTTGGAAACGGCGGCTTGGAAGCTAGAGCTTCTGCTAATCCCCTCATGAGAGCGGCGACATAGTGGCAATCGGACATCTAAACCCGTCAGATACATATGCATCCGCACCAATATAGACCTACTAACCTCATTGTTTGAATTGTCATTGAACTTCAACTTCTCAAACAGAAAGTTTCTCGATTGAAAAGGGGTGTGACCGCTTGCGTTGCGGACTTTCGCCATAGCCTGAGGAATCGCACACTGTATGTAATAAGATGCTCGATCGGTGAAGTCGTTCGATCGCGTCATATGAGAGCCTGGATAGCAGAAAAACTCATGAAAGGCCTTGTCGAGATGGAAAGAGCCGATCCAGCCCACCTCATTTTTGGCATTTTTTGCCAGCACGGCTGCTGCTGCGGTCCGAATGCCGTGGAAGTATCGTTGATCCATTAGCGTTCGTATGAGTACCGTGGAAACCAATTCATGTGCATTCACGAAACTCATCCACTGAATTGACTGATCCACGTCAGAAGCCGCACTTTTAGTCGGTATGTATCAACTTACTTCCAGCTGAGCTACAACATCTCGGTCCTGTTGTAACTGTGAAACCCACATGTATGGTGGCATTGACGTTGACATCTTGCAGATCCATTCGAAGTCTGCGTCCATGCGTATCCATTCATAAGACTCTTGACTCATCTTTTCTTCGTCATCTTTGCTCCATTCGGCGAGCCTCCATTCTTTCATCTCTTCTTCGGATTGCAGAACGTCGCCCAAAGAGTATAACAGGACATCATCGTTTCCGCCACCCATATAATCATTTCCCGCGCTTGCAGCAGTTCTTTCCTTCTGCCGCCGACTACGTTTCAGTCGTTTATACTTGGTATTGTACGGGATGTCGAATGTCGTTTTAAGGTCTTTGATTTCAATGATGTGCTCGTATGGTGTGCCATCAGCTTCGTGGATACGTATGGTCATTGGCCCCTGAAACCTGCGTAAGCCTTCTACTTGAAACTCCCTTCAGGGTACATACGGTGAATGCTGGTTGTATGGGACCAGCGTAGACCGCTTTATGTTCTTCCTTGACATCTCGAACGAAGTTTTCACTGTCCATGTCTCGATCCTTGATATTCTCAGCTTGACTTTGCTGGATCATCATTTCCACTACAAGCTTCTTCTTGTTGAATCTTTGGGTGACACGAAATTTAGGGCATCCGGCGCCCTCAACCCATTGCGCAAAGAAAACGTCAAATTTCATGTGACCCAGTTTTTCGCATGTCTTGATAAAGTATGGTGAGTCAATGGAGCCATTGGCAAGGTCACCCACTTTGGAATTTAAAAAAATTCTGGATATGATTCGAGAAAGACCCCCAGAAGTACCCGCTTTCGTTAGTCTTCGATCCAAAATAAAGAGCACCAGGGGCGCCTTGAGCTCTAGAAATTCAAGCTCTGATGAATCGAGTGTGATCAAAGCTCCGGTGTCATACAGCGATGGCCGATCGACGTCGAGCTCAACAACACGGTCTGCGGCCTTCTTTTGGTTATAACGGTACTCATTATTACCGGATAGCTTCTTCATGAAGATATCAGTGATGAAGTATGCAATTCCCACGACAACCCAGAAATCAGAAGGGTCTTTGGGCACAATATTAATACCCATCCATTGTACAGCGAGAGCGTGAATCAGCTGGCGGCTAACTCGATCCAAAGGTTCGATAACATCTTCTGGAAATAGTAGCCGATTGCTACATATTGACAAAGACCCGGTGTCGAGAACATCAGGGAGTAAATCGTCGACGAAGCAAAGACTGTAGTCCGAGAATGGAAAAGAGCCGTATGTCATGGTGATGAAGTCTATAGCCTGGGACCCTGTCAGTCTTGCGAATGATCAAATATTGATTTGTGAGCTCTACCTTTGCCATTGGAAGACATGTGTTCTTAACCTCGTCGACTCTGCCTGGCAAGCAGAAGCCATGGACGGGAACGGCGTTTTGGCCGAGTCTTTCATCTTCCCCACTCTCACGAAATCCTGCTAAATCAACATGCTCGAAGGGGCCTATGGCGAAGCCGACGTGCTGCGCCGAGACAGCTGTTGTGCACATGAACGATGTAGTCTTTTTCGTAGGGTCTCGAGCATCAACGATCTACAGGAATTAGTCCTAGCGATGCTTACGCTGTTCCAGAATCTTACTTCATCAGTGACGTCTCCTGTACATACTACTGCCAGATCCAATGCTTTGTCTGCGTCACTAAAACTGTTGGACTGGTCATCAGCTTTTCGAGGTCCGTTGATCTCATTGACATCGTTTGAGAAGCCTTGAAGACTATTGGATTGTGATTGTAGGTTTGGATTTGAGACCTGTTGGAGAGCGTCTCCAACCGTCTTCTGGCATTTGATCGATATATCCCAGGCACATTTCGCGGTAAGGTTGTCGACGCATGGAAATAAACAGCAAGCAGCTCCAGGTGATAAAGAATTAGTGGTGTATGCATGAGGATATCGAAGATCCCCTTCTTCCCAGCCGACAAAGTGCATTCCATCTCGAATCTTCTCGACTACGTATTCTATAATGAGGGTAATCGTTGTGAAGCGTGCATTTTGCTCGACAGTGGCGCGAGAACCTTGGACAAGGTCGTTGGCCGAGCCATCGCCCAAGTCTCTCTTGCTGTTGCCTGAAGTCCTTGACAAGTGAATGTTCTGTGCCTCCTCGGAGAACGGATCTAGCTCATCAATTTTGACGGTTTTGGGTATCATCACCCCCAGCTCTTCTTCAGGAGGGTCCTTCAACTGTCCCGCCAACTTCCGCTGTAACATATCGTACTGTTGAACTCCAGCAGCGTTCCATTCTAATTTTGAGTTCTTATATGGATCTGTAAGTGCGATACCAGAACATGGCTTCCCGTTAACCGAAAGCCGCGTGACGACAGCTTGTCTGCAGTTGAGACGAATAATCCTTAGATCTCTCAAGTGTGGATTTATAGTGATCACTGTGCGACCTGTCAGGCTCCGTGAGCGAAGGTCTATGTCGAGCTCGACTTTTTGGTGCGAAACGGTGAATCCCAGGTCTGCTGGTTGTGGACTTGCGTTTTCCACGATAGGCGCCATTGTAGTTCCTCTTGATGTTGTGCCAGACCAGACCAAATGGCAAGTTTAAAGCGCGCCTCAATACGAGCTGTCTTTGAGGTGGCCGGCCTGCATCCTCGATTCACAATGGCATTCGTGGAGAGAATTAACGGGCTAAATCTAGACGAATGTGAGCGACAAGCAAGTGGACACCCGTTTCAGTAGCGTGTCGGAGAATAGCGTGACCACCCATAGAAAGGGTTCATGAGTTATGCGCTGACATGTGAGACTCAAATGAGTTTGAACCATCTGTTGTCGGCATTCAGCAGCGAATTCTCGACTATTTGAAAATCACCCTTGCTACCCGGCAGTGGTGTTCCCCCGCAACGTTAATCACTACTCCCAGCTCCGCCATTCGCCGTGTTTACAACTCTCCAGAGTCTCGACTGCATTCCACCACATCCGAGTGATTCTCGATCAATATGGCACTCGCTCCCAAATTTGCTGGCCAGGCCTACTCTGCTGAAGTCTCACCGAAAGCCATTCACACGATCGAGCTCTACCTCGACTATGTCTGTCCCTTCTCCGCCAAAATGTTCAGTACCCTCTACAATTCGGTACTCCCTAGTGTCCCCAAAAAGTATCCGGCAAAGGTCCAATTTCTCTTCCGCCAGCAAATACAACCATGGCACCCTTCCAGCACGCTAGTGCATGAAGCTGGGGCCGCTGTATTGAGACTTGCGCCTGACAAATTCTGGCCCTTCAGCGACGCGCTTTTTGAGCACCAGAAGGAATTTTTTGATGTAAGCGTTGTGCATGAGGCACGGAATGACACGTACAAGCGTCTGGCGAAGTTGGCGGGAAGCGTTGGATTGGAGGAAAGCGAGGTGTTCGAGCTGTTGGAGATCTCGGACAAGCCTGGAGAGGGAGGAAGTTTGAATACTGGGAACATGGTAACAGACGACGTTAAGCTGATGGTGAAGGTGAGTACTTCTACTATAATACGGGGCAAGCAGGTATCTAATGACCTGGGGAATAGGCCAATCGACGGGTAGGGGTTCATGTAACACCAACAGTTTTATTCAATGTAAGTGGAGGTATTGCAAAACATAGCAGGTCTAACTAAGAACCATGCCAGGGCATCGAAGAGGGAAGTATTTCAAGCAGTTATACCGGTCAGCAGTGGGAAGAATGGCTGGACAAGAACGTCAAATGAACACAGTCCGGATTTGTGCAACACCTGTCACAACCGGAAATTGCGCTCTGGTTGCAAAGGTCTTTTAAGACTGCTGTTTATCGATCGATGGCTAAATACAGAGTAGAGGCATGACATGAGAACTATAATCTCCATGCCCAACCTTGCCGGGAAATCTTCCGGTGCATGGGAAATCTTCCGGTGCATGCCGCTATCCACGCTGAAAACATGTTCCATTGATGCATACCGTCATAGGCTGAAATGCTGAAGTACTGGCACGCATGAAGACGCGTGGAGGCGAAGTATCGAGTGTTTGGGAGGAGGTCAGATGCTGCTAATGTTGTACCGGTTGCTGATTGTTAATGGGTCGCCTGAGTCGTAGTCAGAAGAGATACGGCCTCTGTTCTGGCGTGTAGGCGACTTACTTGAAGAGAAGGATGTGTGGTTCCGGTTCATGGACTTCGTAATGCTCCCATCCCAAACTCTACCGGACGCGCGATTAGTTGCTGCTCGAGATCTCGGTATTGATGTGCGGTCGTACGTACCTGCGTGATACCTAATCCTCTCCACTCTTCCTCCCACAACAGTTTCAGCGTGCCTTTGGACGGGTCGAAGTACTCTTGAGGTATCTTTTTTATCATCTCTTTAGGCAGTTGTACGTGCCGATACTCGTTTTCATCATCCGAATATCTGGCATATGCATCAGCAAATCCAAGGGATCCTGGATCTCGCAAGTCTCACCTCGAGGAGTAGTGTATCGCGTCCACGAATTCTTCCAACTTATCTCTCTCTGCCGGCTGGAGCAGCCTGGGCTGCTTGTTCCTCCTATCGTGGTCCAAAGCAGCCATGGTATAGGGAAGGCGAAGCTGATGCCTGTGAGAATGGAACTTGTTGATGAAGAAAGAAAGAAAGAGTTAAATAATATTGAAAAGAGTGATTATTTTGAGCGAAGTCGTGTCAGGTGCGACTGCAGAGGGAATGAGCCTGGGGAACCCTCTCACTTAGTTCACGCCTTCAAGGTCAGTGAGACGTGTCGAGAGTTCACACAAGACAGCACAGTGCTGTGTAGAGCGATTGCAAGCGTTTCAAAGGTGGGCACATCTGTACGTGGATCAAGCGATGCTGTGCGGAGTGTTGCACGAGGTGGAAGGTGAGAAGTAAACATACCGGCCTGCGTTCGGTTCTTCGCGGGGCAAAGGTTTGCTTGGCACGCTAACCATATTCTAAGTGGCCCATCAAAACAGCATGGGATTGACGATATTGTTTGAATATAGGCGTATAGCATCTTGCCCATCCTGCTGTCCCCTAATTGACATTTTCATTCGTTTCCCAAGTCATTTCTTGAGATAGCTAGCGATAGCCCTCGCGCGCATACCCATTCCACTCCCAAGAACGGTCAAAAGACCAGTCAATATCGACCGCCCCCCCAAAGGCTCATCGAATTCCCCAGCGCCAAGGTATCTCCAATAATTCCGAGGGTCGTTGAGCTAGATCATTCGATTGTAGAAGCCAGTGGTGTGGACTCCGCCGGAATACTGGTTGCCCGCAACCTCTGTTACCCCCCCTGCGACCGCCGCGCTCCGAAGAGATGAGCTCAAAGCGAAGAGCTGCCACGAGCGCAGGACCGTCACAAGCGCTAGAAGGAATGGAAGGTCCAGCTTCAAAGCGAAGGAAGACACAGGTATGCCTGCTTTGAATCCTGTGTCTCGTTGTTGGGGTGAGGTGTGGTGTTTGTGTGGTTGGACTCAAAAGGACGAGGGGTTGAGAAAGATTCACGGACATGGTCATCGCCTTTCGCTAGGGCCGCAAGGCTTCGGACCTGTCAACTCTACAGCTGTCTGTCGCGCTATTTGAATCACAATGCAACCACCTTTCCAAGTCTCAAACTTGCCAATCGTTACCCACATTATGGCTGACACAAACTCCCTTCAAGGTCGACGACGAGGAAACGCCAGAGGCAACCACACAGCTTGGTCTTCAGTTCCTGGATCAAATCAAAAATGCCCGCGACAAAGGGTAAGCATGCCAATGCATCTGCGCATACGCATGTTTAAGCCATAGTCGCTAATACAATTCCACATTAGGGACCGCCTCATAGCTACATTGTTCTTGTCTCTGCCTGACAAGGTATGTTATCAATCTGGCAAGAGCAAGAGAGGTTACTAAAGCGCAATTATTTTACAGAAGAAAGTGCCTAATTATTATCAGAGAGTCGGCCTTCCTGTGGCTTTGGATACAGTTGAAGTCAGTCATCTTGAAATAGTCAGAGCCGGCGCATTTTCTCTGCTTTCCTAGTATCTCCAGCGCTATGCACTTCACGCGCTCGCATGATTTCCACACAGCACGCTGACGATGGCCTCATTCTCTAGACAAAGTTGAACAATAATGAGTATCTTAATATGACTAGTTTGGAGGGGGATCTCAGACGCATGATCAGTAATGCCAAAGCTTTCAATGAGAAGCGCTCCCAAGCCTTCTCCGACTCTGAAAAGATACGCAAACAACTTCAAGTCTTCATGCAAGAGAACAATCCAGCCTACAAGGACCCAAGCTACGTCCCTTATACTACCCCAGTACCTGAAGGGTGGCAGGTAAAACAAGAAAAGCCGGAGGACACCCATGAGCAGGATGCCGAGGGTGAAACTGATCCGGAGGAGGTCGCCAAACCTCCTGAGAAGCGCACCCGATTAGTCACACGTGTAGGCTCGTCCGCAGCAGCAAATGACCGTAGAGCAAGCTCAACACCTGCAGTACAGGATGTTGAGGGTGCTTACGAAAGCTTCGAGGGCAACACGTTTCAGCAGGCGCAACAAAAAATAGTGGGTGAGATGATCAATCACACAGATGCTGAGTACGTGGGAGTGCATTAACATGTCTTTATCTGCTGATTTTCTGCAACAGGGACCAAGCCATCTTTGCACCCTTCATTCATCTTCCCCCTCGAACTCTTGTAGATTACTATAAGGTCACAAAGCATCCAGTTTCCCTCAAAAGCGTTCAGAAGCTTGTACGAGGAATCAAAGGCCGAGAACCGCCTACGGGGTCGACATTCTTGAAGAGCTGGCACGCGTTTGAGGAAGAAGCCAGCTATGTCTGGAAAAATGCACGTGATTACAACGAGGATGGTAGTGACTTATTTGTATTATCCGAGGAACTTGAGGTTGAATGTCCCCGCCCAAAACTCAACAGAGAATACTGATTATAGCACCAGTCGTATTTTCATACTCGACTAGCAGAAGCGAAGCGTTCTGTTGCAGAACCTCCGCAGCCGAAGGTCAAGCTTAGAATGCCAGTCAAGTCTCCGGAACCACCAAAGATCACTTTGAAGTTTGGCGGGCAGAAGGCGACTGGTTCTGCTTCAATGTCAGTAGATAACGAGTCTCTCAAACGTCAACAGGAGCTCGTACGAGCGGGAGCCAACGGCTACGCGCCAGGTAAAGGTAACAAAACATCCTTTCCCCACGACATCTTCGGGTTCTCACAATCTTGCTCAGGATCAATACCAAATCCCGCCCTAAATCGACTCTCTCACGAGAGAAGCGGATCTTCTGAACACGCCACGAACGGCATGAAGACCGAAACAGTACAAGGCCAATCGCCGGCACTCAATGCGATTCCAAATGCAACGAGCGACGCTCGACAAAGCCCGAGTGCTCTAAATCTGCAAATGCCTCCGCCAGTGCATCTGTCCTCTCGAGTGCCGAGTGGTAGCCCACACCCTCAAGTAGCCCCGAACGGCGTTGCTCCTACCAGTCAAGTTTCGAATACGCCTTTCAATTCACGATTGAGGCAGCTAGGGAAAGGTATCTTTCTTGTGGAATAACACAATCATAGGTCTTGCTAAACGATGTCAGGTGTTTCAGACGCGCTCATTGCGAACCTCAACGTCGCCACACATCCCGGCTTGAACATCAAGGACCACCTCAGCCTAGACATACCTGCATCTCTCACTCATACGCAACAGTCTCGGACCATTACTGTACCGTGCACGCACTTCTTCCTGCGTATCGCCCCAACCGTCTCTTCGAGTCTCATGCATCGGCCCAGCAAGACTATTGTTTCGTGTGGGAACAATAGACTAGAGCCTACTCGACAGACTGGAGAACCTGATCCTAGGCGTCCAATCTATGAGACGCGTCTCGTACCTGGGGTCAACTCTATTGAAGTCGAAATCATCGCTGGTCCTCCAAGAGGTGCTCCGAAGGTTGGCTCTGGGCAGGATATCGAATTCGAGAAGATTACTGTTTTCGTTCACCTTCCGAAGATGTTGTAAGGGCTGGGAGAGTTTCCAGTGTTGGCGAAGATGTTAGGCATGTGAATTGGCTAGCGTTTAAGCATTGAGCGTGGAGTTCAATGTCCACGGCATATCCAAATTTTCTCCTTCGTCGTCCAAAGGACTGTGAGTCGAGTACGGCGAATTTTGTTCATCAACTTAGCATCGACCGAATTCAAGAAGATCAGCCATCCGAGGATCATTCCACGAGACCATAGTTTATTCTTCTTACCGCGACTGCTTGCAAATAATAAATGGCCTTCTCTTCGATTTAATACTTACTAGGTACCTAGGCAGCCATACGTAAATTCGTAAAGTACTTTAAGATATCGCGCTAGTGGGCGGGTATGATCTTCCCACTGTTCTGGTGTCTCAAAATTTTTGCGATTCACGTGCGAAATCTTTCTCACCGCTCTCTTCACCACAAACCTCTTTCCTTTCCTAACGAATACCTCCACAACCTCATATTGACTTAATCACGTATCTACATCATGGCGGACGAAGTATACGAAGGAGCCATAGGCATTGACTTGGGTGAGACCGTCCGCAGCCTTTGCGCCTGGCGATCTTCTAACTGTGTAAATAGGTACTACCTACTCATGTGTTGCCAACTATGAGGGAACAAATGTCGAGATCAGTACGCTGAATACTCCTACAGTACGAGGAAGAACTGACACGCTGCTTTCTAGTTGCAAATGAGCAGGGTAGCTTCACCACACCATCCTTCGTCTCCTTCACGGACGAGGAGCGATTGATTGGCGAGTCGGCAAAGAACCAGGCTGCTATGAATCCCGCGAACACAATTTTCGATATCAAGTAAGCCACTTCCAGAGCAGGCATTTAGGAGAAGTACTTCCGAAGGGCTATTGCTGACACTTCCCTCAGGCGTCTCATTGGACGACGATTCGATGATCCTACTGTCAAGAAGGATATTGAATCATGGCCATTCAAGGTCGTGGATCAGGGTGGAAACCCGATGGTACAAGTCGAATACCTGAAGGACACTAAGACATTCTCTCCTCAAGAGATCTCGTCTATGGTTTTGATGAAAGTACGTTTGCCAGCGCTTCACGAAGCCTTCTATCCCTGACAGGTCTTTAGATGAAAGAGGTTGCAGAGACCAAGCTCGGCAAGAAAGTCAAGAAGGCTGTTATTACCGTACCTGCATACTTCAATGACAACCAGCGTCAAGCAACAAAAGACGCAGGCGCAATCGCTGATCTCCAAGTTCTACGAATCATCAACGAACCCACGGCTGCTGCTATTGCCTACGGTCTCGGCTCTGGAAAGTCTGAGAAAGAGAGAAATGTTCTGATCTACGATCTGGGAGGAGGAACTTTCGATGTGTCTCTGCTGCACATCCAGGGGGGAGTATTCACGGTCAAGGCCACGGCGGGTGATACCCACCTCGGAGGTCAGGACTTTGATACCAACCTCTTGGATCACTTCAAGAAGGAGTTCCAGCGCAAAACCAAGAAGGACCTTTCAGGAGACTCGCGTGCTCTTCGACGCTTACGGACGGCTTGTGAGCGGGCTAAACGTACCTTGTCTAATGGTACACAAACCACCGTTGAAATAGACTCTCTCTTCGATGGAGAGGACTTCAACGCTCAGATCACCCGTGCTCGTTTTGAGGATCTCAATGCTAAGGCATTCAACGGAACGATTGACCCGGTACAGCAAGTACTGAAAGATGCAAACCTCGACAAGAGCAAAGTGGACGAAATCGTGCTTGTTGGTGGTTCTACTCGTATACCAAGGATACAAAAGCTCCTCAGCGACTTCTTCGACGGCAAAAAGCTTGAGAAAAGCATCAACCCTGACGAGGCTGTCGCCTACGGCGCTGCTGTTCAAGCTGGTATCTTGTCAGGGAAAGCCACATCTGCTGACACTGCTGATCTTCTACTGCTTGATGTTGTGCCCCTCTCCCTCGGTGTTGCAATGGAAGGCAACATCTTCGCTGCCGTGGTACCTCGTGGTAATACTGTACCAACATTAAAGAAACGGTGAGCCTTGTTTCATTCCACTCTGTTTCATTACCTAGTTTCTTTTCCTCCGTTTGGTTAGTCGTGATTCTACAGCTCACCATTTTGGATTTTTCATCGGCATTTTTTTAGCCACTATGAGCAGATACTAATGCATTTGATAACAGAACTTTTACTACTGTTGCAGATAATCAACAGACCGTGCAATTTCCAGTTTTCCAGGGTGAACGTGTCAATTGCGAGGACAACACTTCTTTGGGTGAATTTACCCTTGCACCGATACCGCCCATGAAGGCCGGTGATGCCGTCCTTGAAGTTGTCTTCGAAGTCGATGTCAATGGCATTCTCAAGGTCACTGCTACTGAGAAGACATCCGGACGCAGTGCGAACATCACTATTTCCAACTCTGTCGGTAAGCTCTCGTCGAGTGAGATTGAGAATATGATTAGCGGTAAGTGTTCAACCAGAAGTATCTAGGTATGTTTATACTGATGGAAATCTAGATGCTGCCAAGTTCAAGAACAGCGATGACGCTTTCAGCAAGAAGTTCGAGGCCCGACAACAACTCGAATCATACATCTCCCGCGTTGAAGAGATTACTTCGGATCCAACTATGTCTCTTAAGCTGAAGGGCAAAACGAAGGAGAAGATCGAAACTGCCCTCAGCGACGCCATGGCCCAATTGGAGATTGAAGACTCCAATTCCGACGATCTGAAGAAGAAGGAGCTGGCTCTTAAGAGGCTAGTGACTAAGGCCATGTCTACCCGCTAAATGTACGATTCCCTGGATAGGAGAGCTGTGCATTTGACGATATCCATGATGTGTTCTAGCGGATTTCTGGCACGCAATTGCGGTGCCTACGGTGCTCAAAAGTTTACTACTTTCCGGCCACGTTGCTGGAGATGCGCCTTTCCATCATCTCGTCTCGCGCATGTAATATTCGATTGTCTCGAGGCTTTTGTCTTTTGTCTTTTGATCTTTATATGAGAAATGCGATTTAGCTAGAGTGAATAGACAGGATCCATCATCATACATGCCAATTCAATACCTTTTTTACGTCTAATTCACGGCCCTCTCTGTCTATCATACAGAATGTACCTCACGCAGTATCTACACCGCAGAATCTTACACAGTGCACATGCCCCCCCTCTCAACATCATCCCCCCTCCAACCCCTTCCTGCACCCCTCCACCATGCCTTTCGCCTCCCCCACCGCCCCCTCATTCACCCTCTCCACCTCCTTCTCCGCCTTCCTCAGCTCGTCCGGCCCGACCAACCGCCCCAATTCCATACTCCGATGCCTCTTCCTCTGCGCCCCTCTGGCCTCCCGGAGCGCAAACAGCGCCTCCTCCCCTTTTTTCTCGGCGACCTTCTTCGCCGCCAGACGCGACTCGGCCGTCACGGGCGGGATGGCGACGGTCAGGGTTAGCGGGTCGGTGGGCGAGGTGGTGTAGCTCAGCGAGGGGAGCGAGGCGAGGGATGAGAGGACGGGTTTGAGGTGCTGTTGGGGTTCGGTTCGGATCAGCGCTTGCTCCTGTCAATTGCCTTTTCTAGAGATTTCGAAAGGGTAAAGGGAGGGGGGGGTGTTTGTGAGGATGGTAAGGGAAAAACTGAACGTACGTCCTTCTCCCCGACCAGTACCCCGACGTTGCGCCCCCGCGCCACCACGCTGGCTACATCACCCAATGTCACACTCTCCCTCTCCCTCTCCCTCTCCGCCTTTCCCTTTCCTTTTCCCTTTTCCCCTCCCTTGTCCTTTTCCTTTTCCTTCTCCCCACCCTCCCTCTTCCCCAAAACCACCCGCAGCCCCTCAATCTCGTCCGCGTTGCTGCCCCCGGCTTTGATCTTGCCCAGTTCACTTTTCAGGTGCGCGTGCGCGCGCGCGATGGCGGCCGAGTAGTCGGAGAGGTCGAAGGGGTCGTGGGATTGGAAGTGGACTTGGGCTTTGGAGCCGTTGAGGGCGACGGCGCGTTTGGAGTCTTGCTTGGCGCTAATGTCTTGCTTGCCGCCATTGGCGCCTTTTCTGAGGAGGGCGGGGGTGCTGCTTAGGGTTCGTTTAAAGGAGGAGGAGGAGGAGGTTGGGTTTTGGAGATGGAGACGGCATGGGGGGAGGGGGTGCGTAAGGGTGCGGCTGAGTGGGGTGGTGAGGGCGGTGGGGAGCTTCGCTCGCATTGCTGCGTGGAGCTGTGGTGGAGGTTTTATGGAGTTTGGAGTTTTGATGTCAGGGCTGCGCTAGGCTTCTTTGGGACGGCTGTCTGCTTTTCCTTTTCCGGTGATGTTCTCTCGGTTCAACTTGTTCGAAGGGAAAGAAGTATGTTGATGAATCTAGAAGGTCTAATTATGTACAGTCTATCTTAGGCTCTATATATTCGAGACCCATAGAACACAATATGTCGTTCAAGCCTCTCAGCTTGAAATGCCTTCATGCCTTAACTTCCTTCATACCACCGCTCCCAGCGTTCGAAGCTTGCTCGGCAGGCAATATACTCCTCACTTTCTCCAACAACGATTTCTCATCATCAGGAAAGTAGCTGTCGTTGCGGTGCACATATCTCTCCACATGCCCAAGAACATCCTTCTCCCCCAGCCTTTTGAATTTGTCGTAGCTCCCTCCAAACAACTTCTGCATTAGAGCTTGTGCTTGCTGATCCCCATCCCCGGACACCAAAGTAGCTTCATTGGCTTTTTTCTCATCTCCAACTGTAGCTTTGTGCCCTCGAACAGCCTTTAGCTTCTCTACCACAGCCATCACATCAGCCTTTTGCTCCCTGCTATCCCACTGAATAAACTCCCGATCCAAGTACTTCCTCGCGAGAAGGAGTCGTTCCCCAAGCATTTCACTCATACCCCACTCATCTGACGCAGTTGCTGGCCCCATTCCGATAAACGTCTCCCTACCAAATTCCACTGGCTCGTACTCCACAGCTTTCGGCGATTTCCGTTTAGCTTTCTCGTTCAGATACTGTTGCTCCTCTTCTGTCCATTTCTCCTTTTCAGGGCCACTACCGTCGCGTCTGTCAGAGTCACCTCGGGAGCCACGTTTCCGCCGTCGGGGTTCAGGTTGATCACTGTGTTGAGAGGGTCGCGAGCGACTATCACGGCTGCGGCCTGGCTGTACGGCGCGTCCTTCGCCTCTCTGCGTCCGCGTTTGAGAGCCGGTTTGCAAGGATCGGCCAACGTTTTCGGATGGTTGAGTACCAGTGGAGCGAACTGATTCCTTTAGAGGAGGTTGCTGGAATTTATTCTCTCTAGGAGAGCCTTGTTGGAGACCATTCATATCGTGATGAGGGTAGTGCCTCTCAGCGCTGTAGCTACCTTTCGGGTTTCGAGACCGCAATATCGATCTTTCCGAGGGACCTCTTGTCTCATCAGGAGGAGCGACCTTCCGGACATCCCTCATGAAATAAGTCCCCTGTGCTATCTCAGGCTTAACACCCAAGCTTCTCGCATCCACTACCGGTTGTGCCGCCTCGCGGCCAGCGGGCACTCCAGCTCTTGGAAGTGGCTGACCTCTACCACGATCCATTGTAAACCTCTCACCATCTGATGATCGGGCTCCTCGGGGGCCATCAATAACATCTTTGCTCAACGGGACTCCTCCAAGATGCCGCGAGGCGAACACGGCTGGCTGGCCGCTTTGAGAACCTCTTGAAGGCACAGATCCGAAGATGGCATTTCTATGGCCAGGTGAAGACTTGTCACGAGCAGCTGAGTCCTGATAAAGGTTTTCAATAGAATAGGTTGCTTCTTGGAGACGTTTGGCGCGGCTGAATAAGGGCTTTGATGGTTCTGTAGCGATCGATCAAAAGAGTGAACACCTAGAGGCCCCCCAGGGCTCAACGCATACCTTCTACAGTTCTTTCCTTCAAAACTTCCTGAGCGCGACCGAATGTATTGTGGATGTAACGATGAGAGGAGGCGATCGTGCTTCTCGATTGGATGATCGGTCTGCCTCTGCCAATTGCGGAGTAAATGTGCCATTTTTGCATGGCTCGAGGAGCTTCAATCCACCTGGAAGCCACCTGGAGGCTGCAGGACTCGAGTTGATGATCTGCTGAATGGATCCCCGAGAATGAGATCTTTGAAAAAGCTGCCGCGGGACTTGCCGAAATCCCATTCCGCAAACGCCAAGACGCGCTAGTGTACGGCGCTTCCAAGCAAAGTACCAGCACCACGCACTTTCTCTTCTTGACTTCCACGACCATCCAACTTTCTACTCTACACGTTCACATTATTACAATAATTCCTCCGACCCGACTTTCAAAATGCTCCGCCGCAAGCCAACAACCATAGCCCTCACCACCGAAGACATCGCCGCCTACGACGACCATCGCGCCGCCGAGCGCAACCGCAAGGAAAATGTGTATCCGAACAAGACTGGTAGTGCTGTTGCCAAGGGCGATGGGAAAATGGATCCGAACGATGAGTTGAAGCCTTTGCCGGCGGATAGACCGAGGATTAGGAACGCGGGGTCTGCGAGTGGCTTGGGAAGGGAGGAGAGGATTGTGGGGCGGTGATGAGCGGGGATACCCTGGTGGACTGGAAAACTGCTGTGATGGTTGTCGGAGAATGATGGTGGAGAGATGTTGGTCTTGAAGATGGTTGAATTTTACTGGAGTGGCTAGGAAACAGACGCATGTTCCTAATGACGCGATTGGACGCAAGACAGAACGAGTATCCAGAGTCAGGTATGGCAAGGAGATGGTATGCAAATTTCTTGTTGCCCACCGGATTCTGAGATGGGCCCATGGAGCCCAATGAAAGAATAGGTCAGCATTCATAATTCGATTTACACATTCTGGAGCAAGGCTGAATGAGTGTCCAAACCACCAAAGCCTTTCGATTGTCCACTAAAATAATGCCGCTGAAAAGACGCTCGCTAATATGCTATCAGGAAGGACAGGAATAGGAGATGCCTGGCATCTGGAAGAGAGTATTATCAGATGACCAGACCACCTTCCATGCTTTTATTCCCACACCTATGACAATGCTGGACCACGAGTACCCGCTATGCAGTAAGGAAGGATTCTTCGCAGCGCTATGCTGGAGTCTGATATGGCTAAACACGAATCGAAAAGCCAGAGATGAGCGCAGATATTTGGCCTAGAGTATGAAGAAGAGAGTGGTCGAGCATTGATATGGCACGACTCGAGGTCTCTGTTCCAGAGCCCAACAATACTAGAGGCGGTTGGCCATCAGAGCATAAACATGAATCCACCCATCACGCCACCGAGGACAATGAGGAGACCATATGTTCGTCCGAACCCAAGGGCGAGAGCCTGGACACGGGCAGAAGCATCACTCTTGCTTGACGATGACGACCCTGTGGAAGATCCTCCAAAGCCTGTGAATGTATTGGTAGCGGAAGAGCCTCCACTGTTGGCCGCTCCCCCACCGGAGGTAGTCGTGGCTGTCATCGTGGAGATGGTCGAGGTGTTCACTCGGACAGGGTTTTGAGCGCCGCAAGGATTGTCTGAGCGGCAAGCACTCTGGCAAGATGAGTCTGTTTGTGCACAATTATTGACACAGTCGGTGGCTGCTTGGGTACACTCGTAGTAGGGGACGGTCTGGGAGTATTGACTCGAATTTGGTTGTTGGCCGTTACTGCAGATGCAAGAGTAGGCCAAGGAGGTCTACCTCATCGATTAGTAAGGACATACCATGACGGTAACACTAAGAATGCTCACCGGATCGCAGGTATTTGCTTTCGGTTGGCCCGATGCTCCTGGAAGTTGCAGGCAAATGAGTGGGCAGGCACTCTTCTGATCATTGCACCATTGGTCTGTACAATATCAGAATATGGTCAACACCATTCCTCGGAAATAGCATCTCGCCTTTAGTTGTGTCACTGACGGAATTGGGGTCAATGGATTGGCAGACAGCCACCTGGCCGAGGGCTATGATGGCAACGGTAACGAATGTGCTGAAATGCATCTTGAGTTGGATGATTTCGATGAGGTCAATGCTCTTGTGTGATGGAGTGTTTGGGCTATGTGTCTGTCAGCTGTCGAGTGTTTGAGTGCGGGGACTCTTGCAAGAGTGGGCCCGAGATGCAAGGATGGCTCACTAACCAGCCTCTTTCTCAAACTTTCGTCTCGAGTGTAGTAGTGTATCTACTGTAAATGCAAAGTGCAGCGAATGTATAGACTACGAAACGAATGAACTGCCGCTGTGCATGTGTCGAGAAGTGAGAAATATTGTTAAGAAAGAAGAGAAGTAATGGTAAAAAGAAAGGCGACGGAAAAGCAGTGGATGCATCCTACATTCGATTGTGGAGCTGTTCGGGATTCTGCACACTGCACCATGCACAGGCTTGAAGGAACCGTCGAGTAGCGGCGGGAACTACCCGTTATTGGTTTGGTGTGCTAAAATTGGCCAGGACCCATGCCTAATGCATGTCACCTGCAGTCGTCAAAAACGTCAAATACGAGGTCAAGGCGCGCCACTTTGGACCTCTCTTGTGTGTATCAAAGTGATCATAGCATAGATATCAGAAGGCCACACTAGATACTAGATACTCCACTCTGTTATATACATATCCTGATGGATGGAGAGCTCGGAATCCGAACCTTCGGCCGAGAATCATGACATCTCCAACGGCCACCTTCCCGAGGTAGTAAGTGGGGCAGAATCCTCTCCGTCCTTGATTCCACCGTATTGGTCTCATCGGCGCTATGAATCCTATTCATCCGTCAAGAACACAAGGCCGCCTCCCATCACTTTGGAAGACCACACCGAGGAACCCTCCGAGCAGAGCGGTGCTCTCTGGGCCAAGAGCATCACTATTGACGATCATGTCCTCCTGAGCGGGACCCTACCTAACGTTGGGAGTTTTGTCGTTTGGAATTGCAAGATTGAGACGCTCGATGTGAGTCTGGTCTCCCTCCTTTGTGAGCGGTCCTGCTGCTTTCTGAGCTCGTATTATTTGCAATCCTTTTGCCACGCTAACGGCTCCGAAGGGCGGGTCCATCATGATCAGAAAAAGGTCAATGCCACTTTGACTTTCATACAGGTCTCGTTAGACTGAGATCAGCAGATACTCCGAGTTCGATGATCTACGACGGAAGCTGTTAATGACGTTTCCCAAATCAGGCGGTGCCATGCCATCGTTGCCACCGAAAAGCCTTTTCTGTGAGCTTTGTCATCCTCCCCAGATCTCCTTTTTTTGGACTGACCTTTGCGAAAGATAAATTCCGCCCTTCCTTCCTCGAGAAAAGGAGGACTGGTCTGGCGTACTTTTTGAAGTGTGTGAATTGCTCGCGGCACTGACCACCTCTAAGCATAGACTGACTGGTCTGCAGCTGTGTCCTGCTCAATCCTGACCTCTCATCCGCGCCTGTAACGAAGGAATTTATCTTCAGCTGAGCATTATACATCATGGGGATGGGTTAGGCTCTCCATGAATCTACTTATTGAGGATTGGCATGTATGGAGCAAGTCTGACTCGTGGATCTGATAGTGGGGGAACACAACGCATGGGCATTCATATGGGCATCAGTATTGTATACAATCTTCTTCATATATCTGATAGTGGAGGAATCGTATTGGAGGAAGACCGTAAGAGTATTAGGATCGATACCGCTGTATATAACGGTCTTCGTGCACATATTATGCAAGAATTCGCATTGTCTTCGATTCATTCTCTCCCCCAAACACAGACTTGCTCTATGATCTGCCTCGTCACCACGACGCGGTGAAGCGCTATACCCATCTGAGAGTTTTTTTCCCGTTCCCTTTGAATCACCGGTAAACAAATGCTCGAAAATATAATAGTTTTAAAGATACTAAAATAGCGTTAGTAGTCGTATTAAATTTTCCATACTCGCTTAATTTTTATATCAGGTTCCTAGGCTTCCCAGTATTCTCCGGAAACAATTCAATATTGAAGGTACACCGACGCCCAGCTCTCTAATCCCTGTGCACAGGCCTCAATCTCACCATCAATGGATCCTTCTGCCACAAGAAGAAAACCTTGAGGTTCTCTAACCACGACTTGCTCGAATCCATGAGCTCCAGATCGAATTCAAAAAGCACACGGGCAAGAATGATACGTATCTCGGCATACGCAAGACTCCGTCCGATGCAACCTCGCGGCCCCAGACTGAAAGGCTGCGAGGCTTCTCTTCGATCCTCGGCGTAGCGAACGTCTCCAAGCCATCGCTCCGGAACAAAGGACTCTGGATCTCGAAAGTTGAGCGGGGACCGAGAAGCGGCCCATGATGCGATGCCGACTCTCGTACCGCCGGGCACGAAGTGGCCGCCCACGACTTCCCCCTCACCAGATGGCACGAGTCGCACCAAGGCGGTCGAGACGGGTGGCATGATTCGGAGAGCCTCGTCTAGGACTGCGAGCTGGTACTTCAGGTTGTTTACGCTGACCATGGTGATTTCGTGACTGTGGGCGAAGGTGCTTCGGATTTCGGCCACCAACTTCTGTAGGACGTTGGGATTCTTCAGGAGTTGGTAGGTCACGCCACTGAGTAGCGTTGCCGATGTCTCACTCCCAGCAACCATGAGCACCTCGAAAGTTGTCATGATCTCCTCATTTGACATCATTGTATTAGGATCGTCCTTCTCAATCGCGCGAAGAGCATAGGACATGAAATCTTTCTGATCTGTCTTAGTGGCCATTCTCTTCGACACCATAGCTCTTGTGGTCGCAACGCTCCTCATTCGCAATTTATACGCCTTCGATCTTTGCATCAGCGGCACCATGAGGTGAGTCAGATGCGGAAAATATTTGAAAATTGACACTCTCCTGCCAGCCTTGAAGGCGACGTTTACAAAGTTTATCAACTGATTGTTTCCTTTCCTAATGCACTTCAAGGATTGGCCAAACGTAAGGTCACCTGTTCAGGTTAACAGCAATTGCTGATGTCAACTGGGGATGATTTGCCGCTTACCAATGATGTCAAAAGCAACGGATTCGTACCAGGCAACCATGTTCTGTGGCCCTTCTTCTGCGATTTCGTGCAATGATCTCATCAATAGACTGACGTATTCTTGGATGAGAGGCTCTTGTTCTCTCACAGCCTTTTCAGAAAAGGCGTTCGCAAGTACTCGTCGCATCCGACTGTGCTCGACGTCGCTCTCAACGTTGAGAATACTCTCCACACCATTGACAGTTTTGGCCAATGCGACGGCTTAGCTCGGCGTCAGCAAGCTGAATTCCACAAGAGATTTTCGGTGTACCCACGATCTTTTTGCATAAGCGGCCTTCCCTTGTGAGTTGCCATGAGATCCTTCCATGCCGAAGGATCAATGAATGACAATTCATCAGGGGCCACACGGACAACGTCGCCATAGCGTGCATGAAGTTTGAAGACAGCAAACGGCAATTGTCCGAAGAAAATGTTCCATGCCCACGGAATACGACTCGAGGTCCAAAAGATCTGTCCGGGGAAATGTCTAAGAGAATGGAACAAGATGTTGTACAATACTACGCTGGCAAGATACATCATGTACTACAATTCAAATGCCGTGTCAGTGGCCGTGGTGACAGGTGCATTGGATGAGGGAGAGGTACAGAAATGACGCAGGCCACAAAAAGCATCCAGGGGATGTCTAAGGGGAAAGCCATGATGCAAATACGAAGACCTTGGTACTTCGGAGAACCTATTCCGAAATTGATGTGGCTATTGCATCAAACAAGACAGCAGTGAAAGTTATACGCTTATCTAAGTAACAGGAGTGAGCGATGTACCGTAATGCCTGACGTGTGGTGATGACTGATTAGGGCTCAATTTTCCGGAGCACCAAGAATGGGAAGGTTCCCGTCAGCACCCACACCTTTTCAACAGTGCTACATAAAGACCTCTATGAAAGATGGCGGCAAATCGAGTCTCAAACCTGGTCTTAGCGATCCCCTCGATCCGATAACTCTCCATGGATCGCGACCTCTCATAGATGTATCGTGACCAGATATTGGTCCACCTCTTGACCGTAGGAAATGGAGATTCTTTCACTATGACGCGGGAAACGACGAGGAGAGCCGAGAAGCCACCGAAAAGCCCAGCTTACACAGCTTTTTACCCGTGGAGTATGTCTAATGCTTTTTTAAGCCCACGTCCCGCTCACCTTGAGCAGGCATGGCGTCGATGCTCTTGAACCATAGTGAATGACTGAACGAGGCTCCCTCTTCGAACCGGACGCTAGTGAGCTCCTGACATGGTTCTTGAAGCTTGAGGTCATATTGATTGACGTGCGTGAGATGGCGTGTGGAGGAATCCAAGTGGGAAAGTTCAACGACTCAGAGACTCCTGGGCCCGCAAGGGAATACTTTGAGGTCGTCGAAAAGATTTAGTGTGGAGGCTTCAAAGGGCGGTGGACTGCTGTTTCAAACATGGGTTTCTCATGTACCTAGCCATTCAATTGTGCTCTAAGGTGTTTCCTCTGGATCGCAAACATCTGTAGCTCATTTCGGAATAAAGGAAGTCGAGACTCCAGTTGTTTTTGGTGGCTTTTGGAGTAGTGGCGCCGCCGTTGTGCGGTGAAGCCTCCTCAAATTTTACGGGAGCAATCGCGACTACTTTGACTCTCTCCCACTTCATCCACGCGATGATTGATCTCCCTCAAATTTCACAAATAGACTACTAGGAACAGAAAAATGATATTCTATCCTTCCGAACATCATGGCCGCCCTTTCATCCAGGCCCTCCCTCCGCTCCTCCAATCGCAATATTACAATCCTCAATGAAGTACCTCCGACTCATGCCGACCAAAAGCCGCTGGCCAATTCACAACGCGGAAAGCGCACCCGCGATTCATCACTCAGTAGTCAAAGCAACACTTCTGCGAAGAGGCTGAGATTGGGACTGCCAGATCCTACACGTTCAAAAGATGCATCCAAAACATATGCACCCAAGTCACTCCCAATTCGTGACAAGTCCGCACTGCAAGATCCGGTGACACACGTGGGGAGGTCGCGGAAGCCAGATCCTCCGCAACGCATCAATGGCACTACTTTCACAACACAAAATGCGCAGTCCTTCAACACCAATACGCTTGTCCTCAATCCCGCAAAGGTATCCAGCCAAAATGACAAGAGGAGTCTCAGGTCGCATGATGGATGCTCGCGATCGAAAAGTGAGCTAGCATTGTACTTCCCCAACTACGATGAATTGGTGAGCATTGAGCCGAAGGAACCCGGTAGGACATCTAGACCCATAGGACGGCGCCAATTACTGATCCATGCTACTAGAATTTATTACTCCGGAGACCCTCATTCACATCACAGATGATCCACCCAAAAATGCACCATCCACTTCCATTGAAAATGGCGACAACATCCTTGATAGGCCTTCTGATGAGAAAGCTACGACGGTCAATGGCTTTTCCCATGCATTTACATTGTCGGAAGAAACTTTCACCACTTTCAATGACGCTACGAGAATTGACCTCTCCGCCATGGACAAGCGAAACCTTACCCGGGATCCAATGAGTGATGCCCTATACGTGAAGGCTCACGGACGAGCAGAAAGGCAGGAAAAGCAGCTTCGCAACATTGAGAAGGAAAAGGCCATGCATGAGAAGGTACAGCTTGAGCGGCTGTTAGATGGCTTGAAAGGACATGACTGGTTACGAATCATGGGTATCAGTGGGATAACGGATGGTGAAAAGAAGGCTTACGAGCCTAAGCGTGATTTTTTCATACGGGAAGTACGGATACTGCTTGAGAAATTTCGTGAATGGAAAGAGGAAGAGAAGCGGCGGAGAGTGGAAAAGGAGGAGTCGATGCTAGATGAAGACGAGGAGCAAGAGGAGGATGGGTCTGACGAGGACGACGAAAGCGAGGAGGATCAATCCAACTACACCGGTGCTGAGGCTGCTCTAAGAGAATTGCATGAAAGAACTGCGTTGTCTACAAAAGCACCGCCTGGGAAGAGGTCACGCCGTGCAAAAGCACCATCAGCGCCGCCTCTCCAAAAGCCATTCACATCTTTCTACTCGAAACCGTACCTTCGAGACGCGGCGATTGGGAAGCATCGACGTGGGAGAGCGAGATTTGCCTTTGGGCAGCCATTGCCTGAGCCGATCGACCAGGACTTCGATTTACCAGAGGACATTCTGTCACCTGAAGCTATTGATGGCGTCAGGAGGAGTAGGAGAGCTAAGAGACGGCGAAGTGATGAGAACTGAAGTAGTTGCAAAGGGCTTGTAAGAGTAGGAAGGCTTATTCCTGGCGTTCTGAGATCAATGGAGGTATCAAGAGGCGTATAAAAGGAATAGTCGGTGGTGTGGAATGTATGCATAGCTCGTAGCACTTCCGAACCACGTGAACTACAGACTACTCTACAACGACCAGAATTCGCACATTCCAAGATCTGCCAATGTGCTCAGTAGAAGCAATTCAAGCTTGATCTTCAATCCGATATTCAGTCCTTATCCCCGATTGGTCCGCGCTTATGTAGTCTCGCATTGGCGCTTGTTTAAGTACATGCGAGTCATACTCGAAAGTCGAAGCTCCAAAAAAAACAACATACATTCAACATCTTCCGAAGAACACCACGATTAGAAATACCTATTGATCCGCATACTATATAGCATGGAGAACGGGAAAACTTTACCCGAGAGGCCTGGAGCTTCAAAAACTCCAAAGGACCCTCAAGACGCCAAAATGGAAAATGGTCAGGGAAAGCCAACTTCAAAAGCGCCTTCAGAGAACAGCAAGCCTCCCAAGCCCAAGAAAGAAAAGGCTCCCAAAGTACCCAAACCTCCTAAAGGCCCACCGCCCCCCAAAACAAAGAAGGAATCAGCAGCCAAACCCTCTGTTGAAGATCCTGAATCCATGTTCAAGGTTGGCTTTCTTTCCGATGTGTACCAAGAGAGACCTGTAGGACCTGAGGGCATAAGCAAAGTCACAACGCGTTGTAAGTTCTTCATCCAAGTCTTCCCATGGAAGTATACCAAAACGGTGCTAATACACCTTTCCTACGGTAGTTCCACCAGAGCCCAATGGCTTCCTCCACATCGGCCACAGCAAAGCAATTGCGATCAATTTCGGCTTCGCAAAGTATCACGGTGGAGAATGCTACCTACGCTTTGATGATACCAATCCTGCCGGCGAGAAGAAAGAATACGACGATTCGATTGAGGATACTGTGAGATGGCTGGGCTTTAAACCTGTGAAAATCACGCACTCTAGCGATAATTTCGACCGACTATATGCGTTAGCGGAAGCTCTAATCGAGAAAGGTGGTGCATATGTCTGTCATTGCACAAGTAGGCCGAGTCCGAGCAATTGCTTTGGGAACGTTCGTACTAAAGGGACTGCAGAAAGCGAGATCGTTGATCAGCGCGGCGGCAAGAAAGGAGAAAAGCCTCGCTACGGTTGCTCGCACCGTAGCCGTCCAGCATCCGAGAGTATGACCGAGTTTAGAGCAATGCGGGATGGCAAATACAAGCCTGGTGAGGCCGCCTTACGAATGAAGCAGAATCTCGAAGATGGAAATCCGCAAATGTGGGATGTGTTTGCATACCGCATTCCCGCGAAGAAGAAAGACGAGGAAGAGGAAGGTGACGAGGAAGAAGCTCGCGAAAATGATACAAGAGAGAATGGCGCCGAAGCAGCAGAAAGCAACGAGGTTCAATATGCCGGCCCACATTACCGTACAGGCGACAAGTGGAAAATATACCCAACTTATGATTTCACGCATTGTTTATGTGATAGCTTCGAGGGTATAACACATTCCCTGTGTACAACAGAATTCGAGCTTTCGAGGGTATCGTACGATTGGCTCAATAAAGAATTAGACGTTTACAGACCAATGCAAAGAGAGTATATATTTCTTCTCTGCCAATCAGGGGTAAAGACTAATGCAAACAACCAGATACGGACGCCTAAGTGTCAGTGGCACCATCCTTTCCAAACGGAAAATCCATGAATTGGTCAAAAACAAATACGTCCGAGCCCGAGATGACCCCCGTCTCTACACCCTCCCCGCCCTTCGTCGCCGCGGTGTTCCTCCCGGTGCAATCCTCTCTTTCGTCAACGAGCTAGGTGTCACTAAAGCCGTTACCAACATCGAAGTGAAACGCTTCGAGACTTCTGTGCGCCGGTATCTGGAAGTGACAGTACCACGGCTTATGCTAGTGCTTGATCCGGTCAAAGTGGTCATTGATAATCTACCTGACGATCATCTGGAGATGGTCGAGTTGCCATTTTCCAAAGATCCGGCCATGGGGTCCCATACAATCCCCTTTGCCAAAATCGTGTATATTGAACGCAGCGATTTCCGGGAGGTGGACTCACCGGACTACTTCCGCCTCGCTCCAGGCAAAACCGTTGGTCTGATGAAAGCCCCTTTCCCCATCACGGCGACCTCTTTCGAAAAAGATCCCTCCACCGAAAACATAACCCTCATCCACGCGACCTACGAGAAACCAGCCGACGGCTCCGCCTCAAAGAAACCAAAAAGTTTCATTCACTGGGTCGCCTCTTGCCCTGAACGTCACAGTCCGATTAAAGCGGAAGTCAGAATCATAAACCCGCTTTTCAAATCCGATAACCCGGCCGCCCATCCGGAGGGCTTTTTGAAGGATGTAAATCCAGATTCCGAGGAGATCTTCCCGAATGCGATGATTGAGACGGGCTTTGAGGAGATCAGAAGGAGGGCGCCGTGGCCGGCTGAGGCGGGCGAGAAGGCGGTAACTGATGAAGCTAAGATGAATGAAGAGCATGCGAAAAGCGACGCGAGCACAATGCCGGGCAATGCTGAGGCGGATGGCGGGGACTCTTTCAAGGCAGCGGCGAGGCCGGAAACGGTTAGGTTCCAGGGAATGCGCATGGGGTATTTTTGCGTGGATAAGGAGAGTAGTGCGGAGAAGTTGGTGTTGAATCGGATTGTGAGCTTGAAGGAGGATACTGGGAAGGATTAGAGTAGAGTAGCTCTCAGTGTGTACAGTGTGTGGGCTTTGTGAGGCATGTTTATGTTGTGGATGTGTGTTATGATTGAGAGGTATCTTCTCTGCGTGCGTGACCTATTCTATGAAAAGTAGGGTGCATAGATGGGGATGCGGAAGCAGTTGGTTCCCAAGTGATTATCAACAACAGAGATCCTTAATGATGCCAGTGGTTATTCGCCTTTTGATAATGAAGGTATCCTCTTAATATGCCTCGGTATGCGAACCGCCCAAACAATGATAGAGCACGCATCAGATAAATGCGTTCCGGCCTTCCTCCGCTGTGTCACTCTCTCGACGCTGGCTTATTCAGGCGCCAAGCGCTAGATAGCCCCCTCCGACTATTGATAAATCAAAGGCTGAAGCACAACGCCGGATTCCTTGTTCTAGCTTCAAAGACTGATCCATCCATCTTCCCCTACGAGTTCATCAGACAAACACCTTCCACTTCACGGAGCGCGGCGTACGTGGCTAACTACCGTGGCTGCGGAATAGCCGCTCATTGGAGTTTCGGTGGTGGCAGACGCTGTTCTAGTTGTCAGGCGTGTAGTGCTGGAGGAAGAGCTTCGTCTCTGTCTCATGTTGATCGGGCAGACAAAGATGGGATGGTTTGCTGACTTTGTACATTCATATCCGTAGCTCAAAGCTTTGCCTTTCTAAGCTGTGTGCTATCCACCCTTTTACCCTCGTCATCATGCTCTTCGACCCGGAGATCTGGAAAGCGTGCGGGCATTATCCTACGCGGAGTAGCGCCTTCGACAACAGAGTATTTCGAAAAGTCTTGGACGCCGAGATGTGTGCGTAGGAAGTCTTCGTCGAGGTCGAGTAGTCCGTTGACGGTTGATGTTGGAGCGTTGAGCATGGCGAGGATTGCGTCGGAGAAGATGGTCTGTGGAAAATGTTAGGATAGCTGGCTGGGAAATTGTAAAGCACCAGAAGTTCTATACCGGCTTCCGAAGGTCATTCGCCTCGGAGGGATCTCTGGCTGTGATTTGAGCAGTAGCCGCAGATTCAATTGACTAGTAAACATGCGGTTAGGATCCTGCATCTCGCCGGCGAAACTCATGACAGCGGGAAACAATATGGAGGAGAGAGAGAAGACAGTATGGCTTACAGAAGCAGGCCAGATACCTGTCACAGCCATTCCCGTCTTTTCCTCCCTTTTGAAATCCATGGCCTGTAGAGAATTGGAAGTCAGCAGTCTTTCTGAGAACACAAAAGTAGCTTGGAGAAGCGATTTTGAGATAGCAGTTGGAAACTGTCGGAATACTCCGCTTCGAGGAGATTGAGGGACTCCGATTTTGTACTTACCAGTCCCTTGACCAGTACACTCATGCCAACTTTACCCATCGCATAAGCCGTCTTCCCCCGGAAAAACCTCTCATATATCGGCGGACAAACAACCACAATCCTTCCCTGCCATCCATTCTCGGCAAAATAAGGCAGACAAGCCTGCACACATCCATAAAGCCCCTCGGCATTGACTTTTTGCATGAGTTGAAACCGCTTCATAGGCGTTTTCTCGACCGATGCCCACCATATAGCTCCGGAGTTGTAAATCAATACATCTAGGCGCTTATAATGCTTTATGGTTTTGTCGACCAGGGACTGTATGCTTGAGTAATCTCTGGTGTCGACGGGAATGGCGGTGGCAGTATAGCCGAGGGAGGTGATTTCGTGGGCTACGGTGGTTATGGTTGAGGAGGAGGAGTTGGGGTCCGGTGGGATGAAGGTGGAAGATGGAGAGGGGTCCGAGACAGTTTTGGCAGCGACGACGACTGGGTATTTTTAGCCCACTCTTGGTCTGTAAGAATAGATGTATGTGTAGGTTAGAGAACCTGCCTTTGTAGTTGTTCTTTGCGAGGTCAATGGCGATCTGTCGGCCTATTCCTCGAGAACCTCCGACCACAAGGGCGACTTGCTGCGGGGATTTCATTGTTAATGCCTGGCGGGCGTGTCGACCTGTGACAAGACCGGGAGCTCAATGTTCGAAAGTAGGATGTAGCGAAAGCTGATCTCGAGATATCCTCCACTACGCTCAATGTACCCAGGATAAAGCTGCAGGACGAAGGCTGTTCAATTAGGAGGATGTGCTTGGAACTCGAGATGTTTGGAGCCGACCGTTTCCCGAGGCACCAGAAGGGACAGTGTTCAACGAACTTCAATCCGATCATATTGTTGGCTGCCTCGGTCAAGTACCACGGTGATACGGTGATTAATATTCATTCTCACTTATCTCCGACATGTCTTGGCGTTTTTGACGTGGCTGGTTCCCATAGCCAATTGCACTGAGATGTTTATTATACAATATGATTCCATGCAATAAATCAGAACTCTTAATTCGATTGCCCCATCATTGTGCTTCCATCATTCGTGCTTGAATTGGTGGGATTGAAGGATGCTAGTGGCTGCTTCAATCCCGCGAGTTTCTTCCAAAACCTGCTCATCAGATGGGTCAGTGACTGCGTGACATGCAGGAATTGAATCTCATGTATCCCATTGAGGTTCTCGAACAAGGTGCGAGATCAGTTATCGGTTTGACTTCAGATTTTGAATTCTTCCAGTGGGAGAAAGGTGGCATTGCAGAAGGGTGACGACAGAAGAACTGCTACGGTCTATCAAAGAGAACGTGATAGGCATCCAAGGTGCAAACTGACATACAGCGTAGGCATGATAACCATCACAACTGTATCGTGTGAGTCATGCAATTCTTGTACATGGCGACCAGCCTTTGGTGATCTTGAACAGATTTGCGGCCTCGGAGGCATTCATATCATCTGATACCTATCGGCAAAACCTGTCCACTCGATATATGATCCCAGATCATTTCTGGACTGATGCTTGCCAACGGTCCAATGGATTTTTCGGTTGTAAAGATGTCTACGATGAAGGACGGAGGCTCAAAGTCCACAGTATTGATATAGCCATCATTCAGTCACATGCGCTCTCGCTTACAGCAAACGACAGCAACATGGTTCCGATTCTTGGTAAAGCAGGTCGAGACCTGTGGAGGCATCAATAAACACGGTTATGAATGGTATGAGATGGGGTTTTTTACAAAATGGACATCACCAGGCGAACAGACTATATTCTGCTTCGACATCCCTCAGACTCTACGTGATCGTCTCCGATCCTACTTTCTCTCGCCCTCGGCGCCTCCCAAGTTATTAGATGTTTAGTCAATTCATATGATAGTTATTGATGAGATCATTCAGCTCTTTGATGCGTCTGTTTGGTCTCTTCGAGATATTGTTCGAATAATTGAGTTGGTAACTCCACACTGCTGCCTGACTGAAAGAGAAAGGCGGTTGACCATTAAAACCAGAATCGACTGGCCGCTGCGCAACAGGGCTCTATCTTCCCATTGCTTCATGACTTTGCACGGCACACGGTCCACTCGTCCGAAACTCTTGATGTTGCGATAGATACCTTGGCTAGTATTCTTGGCCAACACGAATGGTTCTCCGAAGCAGAATGGTCGTCTATGAACATCGATTCGATTGTCTCGCAGTGTACGAGACGCCATCTAAGCTTTCAAATCCAGATGATGCGAAGCTTGAGGGCTCCGTCCAAAGCCAATGAAGCAAGACTGCGTAACGAAATAGACTTGGTCAGTTGGAGAGTGGGAGATCTGGTCGGTCAACATTGACTTGAACCAGGCTTTCAATACGATTGCGCAATGCGATAGCAAGATTATGGTTAGGATCAGTGAAGCCGTTCAAAGTGACAGTGCCGCAATGAAGACTATAGCAGTCCTGACCCTGACGTTCCTACCGGCAACCTTCGTCTCTGTAAGGAGATTAGACTCGCCTTGCATTTAGTCCTCGAGCAGCTGACAAAATGCAGGCAGTTTTCAGTATGACCTTTTTCAACTTTTCGCCAGGGAGCGAAGCTCATCACGAGGCTTGGGTGGTTTCCGAGAAGATTTGGATTTATTTCGCGATCTCACTTCCATTGACGGTCATCACCATTTTGTCTTGGCTTATGTGGCAGAGAACAACCAGTAGAGCAATCTTGGTTTTATAGGTCCTCTCCCACAGCGAATAGGAGTGCACGTTTCGGCTCCTACCATTGTAGCATCCTTAAATCGTGATTTAAACGGCGACATTTCCTCGCCTATTATTGCCTCCCAGATAAGTACCATTGTACCGTTGCTGATGTCACATGAGAGGCCCGAAACAGGCAAGATCAGCCTTGTGGGCTGTGAGATTCCAGAAGGCTATTCACGAGGAAGACCGCAGCAGCATCCACCTGCCACCATGATAAAAACTGTTCTCCGGCTCTTAGCGAGCAGCGTCAAGCATCACCAGAGTGAAGCCTCAAAGGGTGTCGGGGATCTGTCACATGCAGAGCAAAACCCTCAGAAAATGACCAAGTAGCAAACAATCCCCGCCCGCCTACATTATACTCCTTGAAAAGAGATGGAGCATGGAGACTATACCGTGGGTTGGATATGCGCGTTACCCACGGAGCTGGCTGCAGCGATGGGCATGCTGGACAAGTTCCACACGCCTCTCTCGCAGGTCTCCCACGACCCCAACATCTACACGCTCGGGCAGATTGGGGTCCACAACATAGCTATTGCGTGTTTGCCATCTGGAGTGACAGGCACTACCTCTGCTGCGATCGTAGCGACCCATATACGCTCTACATTCCCCTCGATCAGATTTGGTCTGATGGTTGGTGTCGGCGGTGGAGCTCCGAGCGCGGAGAACGATATTCGACTAGGTGATGTGGTGATCAGCAGACCAACCCAGACATTTGGTGGGGTGGTCCAGTACGACTTTGGGAAAACGGTTTACGAAGGTCGATTCGTGCAGACAGGGTCGCTGAATCGACCGCCTGATGTGCTACTCAACGCTGTGAGCAAATTACAGGCCAGACATATTATGGAGGAGGCCGACCTTCCGAGACACCTATCACAGATGCTGTCCAAATATCCAAAGCTACAAAAGACTAGTGGATATCAGGGCACACAGCAAGATCACTTATTTGAAGCAGACTATGACCATCGAGCCGGCCATGCAACGTGCGATGAATGTGAAATTGATCGGCTGATCACTCGATCTGACCGTGAAGACGGAAGTCCCACAATTCACTATGGGATCATCGCATCGGGGAACCAAGTGATGAGGGACGGAGCAACGCGAGAGAGGCTACGCAAAGAGCTTAACGTGCTGTGCTTTGAGATGGAAGCGGCAGGTCTCATGGACAATTTTCCATGTCTGGTGATCCGAGGGATATGCGATTATGCCGATACACACAAAAACAAACGCTGGCAGCCTTATGCGGCTGCGGCGGCGGCGGCGTATGCGAAGGAGCTCCTCTGCAATATACCAGCAAACCAGGTTGTCACTACCCGAACCATTGGCGAGGCGAGTGCGCAAGGATGTAAGTAGCTCCACGTAAGGTTCATCTGCTTCATGTATAAGAGGAAGGATGGAGAGGCGGGGGGGGAGAGCAGACAAACTCTATCGGGATACTCTAGTCGTTCATATCAAGATAGGAGGAGGAATAGCGCAGAGACTTGAGATCCTTTCTCAAAAAAAATTCAGACAATGTCAAACTGTAGACTATGTATAGGGCTAATTTGCTTAAACAGCTCAACCCCACCGAGTCAAACCTGTTTTCACAGTGCCTTTCCGCAAAGATCCGAAGTTCGTGGATCGAGAATTTATCTTTTCGCAAATCGAGGAGCAACTTCATCTGCATCATTGTGCATCACTGAGCGGGATAGGAGGGATTGGGTATTATCCCTCTCACGACGTTTCTCCATCCATACTGACCCAGGTCAATAGAAAGTCTCAAATTGCCATTGAGTATGCCTATCGATTCCAGCAGTCTCACCCGCAGAGTCACGTCTTCTGGATATACGCTGCCAACACAACCCAATTTATGCAGGCATATCAAGATATTGCGCGAAAGCTTAGACTCCGTGGCTGCGAGGACTCGAAAATCGATCCCTGCGAGCTTGTTTCCAATTGGCTCGATGAAGATGACAGCAGTGGATGGCTCATGATTTTGGACAATGCGGACAATGCAGATCTCTTTTTCCGTTCCACTGATCTCAACTCATCATCCGCTAGAAAAGAACCAACTCGGAGACTCCTCTTTGACTATATTCCGAAGAGATTGGATTCTAAAAGGTCAATAATCATCACTACAAGAAACAGACACCTGGGTGAGGATCTGATCGATGGAGAGTCGTGTATCGAGGTGCTGCCGTTCTCGATTCAAGAAGCTGATTCCCTTTTGCGACTTAAAGCTAAGGAGGCTTATGATCGGTGTGAGCCAGCCGTCATAAGGAGGCTGCTAGACATCTTAGGATACATTCCGTTAGCCATTACGCAGGCGGGTGCCTATATCAAGCGCAATCGACAGGCCATTCAAGGCTATCTAGCAGCCCTGGAGAAAAATCAGCAGAATTTGACAGATCGTTTGAGCCAGGAGCTTCAAGATCCTCGGAGGCCGCTTGGTTTTCCAAATGCCGTCTTTCGAACTTGGAATTTATCTTTTGATCAGATCCTGGCGCAGGAGCCTCAAACGGCCAAGTTGCTGTCGCTTATAGCGATGCTTGATCCTCAACGGATTCCAGAAAAGCTATTACGACAGTCAGCTGAGATAGATGTAGACATTGAAATGGCCATCGGTACGCTCGACGGGTTCGCTTTGATCAGTCAAGAGATTGGAGAAGAATCGTACGCCATACACCCACTTGTGCAAGCATCAGCGCACTACTGGCTTGAACAGAGGAGCGAGAAAGCTGATTGTGCAAGCCAAGCTTTGCACCTGTTAGCAAAGGAGTTCCCGATCGGTGAATATGAGCACAAGGAGACATGTGAATTAATGTTGGCCCATGCCCAAGCGGTTTTAAACTATAAATACGTATCAAATGATGATCTGAAACACCGCGCAACTCTCCTCCACAATGTGGGATGGTTTGATTGGCAGCAAGCTAGATATATCTCTGCGTATCGAGAAGTCCTCGATGCATACAACATCTTTAGAGAACGGTCAGGGGAACTTGCGACCGACACATTGACTAGTCTATCTTTACTTGCATTAGTGCTTAAGTATCAGGGAAAGTATAAGGAGGCCGAGAAAATGCACCGACGAGCGCTGAAAGGAAGGGAAAAGGTGCAAGGATTCGAGCATCCAGAGACCTTAAGTAGCGTCAATAATCTGGGAACGATATTTCGACATCAGGGGAAATATGAGGCAGCCGAGAAAATGCACCGACGAGCATTGAAAGGATGGGAGAAGATTTTGGGAATCGAGCATCCAGACACGTTGACCAGCGTCAATAATCTGGCAATAGTGTTTCGATCTCAGGGGAAGTATAAGGCAGCCGAGGAATTGCATCGACAAGCGCTCGAAGGAAGAGAGAAGGCGTTAGGATTCGAACATCCCGACACATTGGCCAGCGTCAATAATCTGGCAGTGGTGTTTGATTCTCAAGGGAAATTTAAGGCGGCCGAGGAACTATACCGACGAGCGCTCGAAGGAAAAGAGAAGATGTTGGGAGTCGAGCATCCAGACACATTGATCAGCGTTTACAACCTCGCCTACCTGTTCCATAAGCAACAACGGTACAATGATGCGTCTGTACTCTATCTCAGAGCCTCAGAAGGGTTTTCGAAGACGTTGGGCCCAGATCATCCTACAACACGGGATTGCTCCTGGTGTTATTCGTCCATGATTCGTGAAATGGAGGGAACGTCAGAGGTTTCTGATGATCGGAATGGATGAATCATCGTGTGAGGGAACCTTCGTATCAACACCCATAGCTGTATGAAATTTCGCAGAACGAACACACGACAGTACACCTTTTTACCTGTCCATCTCAAGACGCAATTGAGCGCCACACAGGCCATCCTTGAAGAAAGAATATTGGCTGGCACCGTTCAAGCTTGCTACTCTCGTACGTAACGCCATAGCTCCTTAATTCAACCTCTTGGACAAAGCATGTTCGATGATACCTGTTCTTGCACGAGGCACATCTACAAGAGCATATCGCTTATTCAATATTAGGCCACGATATAAACAGGTCTTCATATGAACTTCACCATCTTCCTCAGAGAGAGATCCAGCTAGATTGAAAAAAAAAACAGATACAGGCGCTCTGTACTGACCCCGAGTCGGAAAACACTATTGACCTTTTGTCCTGGAGGTATGTCGGGCTCACGATGCGTTTCTAAATGTTTTCATGTATGCTGCAGAGGCGAGCCGTGGGCTTTACTTGTAAGAATATAGGGGATACCGTCATCGTTGTCTCTAGTCGTCAGCAATCAATTCCTATGGAGAGTCGCGCTCGGGACTTCTTTATTGGAGTTTCAGGAGTATATTACATAGTCAGAGACACTGTCCTCGATGCTTCAGGAGGTACAAGATACGAGATACGAGATACGGTGTCTATGCTTCCCAAATATGTTTTTACGTAGAGCTGAAACAGCAGCATCCTCCGGCCGCTATTGTTGAGATAGATGTATGAAGGATGGATCGTCTGACTATGAAGTGGTAAGTAGGCTACTTATATCATACTGGTGCATGTGAAGCCTGTGGCAAAAGGACGCTAGTAGCTTGACACACATATGGTATGACCATGTGATCATTGCCAACATGAGTGCTGCAGCATACTCCAAGAGCTGTCCCAGGACACGACACATAATTGGCGCTAGTAACATCCAATAATATAGCTTGAGGCCTCGGCAAATTAGCTTCTTCTGCATCATGCCTTGAAATAGCCTCTCAATCCTTAAGTCCGTGAAAATACTCTTTCAACGACAAGCCTTTCCTCCTTCTTCAAAGACAGCTCCAAGGTCTTGGTTCTAATCCCGCGCCGGGATATGAAGTGACTATCTATCTCCTTGTATCAGTCTACGCCTCTAGAATTCGGAATCCTATAATGGAAGCACAATCTCCAAACAAGATCGCTCAGTTGGCTGCCATAATTGCAGCCAACACCACCAAATTCGATGGGTGGCTCACATCGCATGGACTCCCATCGCCATCATTTGATATAGAAACACCACTGAAATTGGAGCTTCCACAAGAAATTTCTCAAGCTCGCCAAGCGGTCGTTGAGGCTTCAACAGAGCTTCAAGCTCTTATGCTCGGACCAGTCGAGCATCTGCAAAATGAAACTCGGGATGTGAGTCGACCAACGAAATATATTGTCAGTTGCACTGACATATATATGTTCGGTAGCATATCAACCTTATTGCTATACAAGCCATCTACCGATTTGACATCGCCAATAGCTTCCCAGTCAACGGAGAAGCCTCGTATGAGCAAATTTCGCAGGTCTGCGGCTTGGACGAGCAGACTTTGCGTCGCGTGCTGCGTTATGCTATGACTAGACACGTCTTCAAAGAACCTCGCAAAGGCGTTGTTGCACATACAGCGACGTCAAAAGCTCTCGCCCAGATACCGATGCTGCAGGAGTATGTTGGAATGATTTGCGAAGAGATGTGGCCGGCAGCAGCTCGAGTAATCCATTGCTGAAGCCAAAGATCGCACAGGCTAACACGTCGTACCCCAGACTGTTGACGCGATGACAAAATGGCCGGGATCACAGGAGCCAAACCATACGGTAGTGCTTGATCTGGGCCCCGATCATATACGTACGCTGACAGGCGCTTGTCAGGGCTTTGCATTCAGTAACAACACTGACGATGCTCTCTTCACGGAATTGAGCAAATTTCCGTCCCGGTCTCAACGTTTTGCTAACACTATGAGCATGATGAGTACCAACGAAGGCTTTGAGCCTGAACATTTGGTAGGGGCATTCTCCTGGAATGCGATTGGCGCCAAACTGTTTGTAGACATCGGCGGTTCGCATGGCAGATTCAGCATTGCCCTCGCACAAAATGTCAACGGTATCGAGTGCATCGTGCAAGACCTTCCCGAAGTTGTTGCCGAAGGCACTTCCAAGCTGCCGGCAGGATTGGCGCACCGAGTCAAATTCATGGCGCACGACTTCTTCACGGAGCAGCCAGTCAAGGGAGCAGACGTGTATTTCTTCCGCTGGATTTTCCACGACTGGTCCGACAAATACTGCATCCAAATGTTGCGCTCTCTGATCCCAGCTCTCAAACACGGCGCTAGAGTCATCATAAGTGATATGACCCTACCTCCACCTGGGGCAGTATCGCCGTACCAGGAGTGGTTGATGCGGTGAGGCGTGCCCCTTCGGAATTATTGCATTCCTCCTCCCACTCATCGATCTATGATTCTAATATGAACCTTGCAGTACCTTCGACCTTGCCATGCTAGAGCTGCAGAACTCAAAAGAGCGCGAACCGGATGATTGGGCAAGCTTGTTCGAACGCGCAGACACGCATTTCAAGTTGGTTGGCATCAAGATGCCGCCCGGCTCAAAATTGTCGTTCGTTGAAGCGAAATGGGTGGTGGACGGCTCATCCTGACCATTTCACAACCGAAATCATGGGCAGGGTAGATCATACCCGGTTCCTATACCAGATTTTACATGATCGAAACCTTTTAGTAGTATAAACTGTTTCCTAATCCTCAAAACCTCTATTCCATATCTCGGTCCCCTCATGTATTTGTTCCACGCAATCATCCCGCAGCGGAATCGCCAATATCTCCACTAAGCTCTCCATCTTTTTTTTGTTTTCTTCCCGAACCTTTCATGGTATTTCTCTCCCCGTGTAAGGAACTTTGTTCAGGGTGTCTATCTGTGAATCGTAGCCAGAAAAGTAGAGAGGGTCAAGGGCACATAGTCCGAGTCTGAGCGATGTGCTGACGCCAAGGACGTGAACTGAGAGCTGGCGATCATGGCCGAGCTCTGACAGGTTGGAGGAGATATCTCGAATGAGTATGCAGGCCATCATAGTCCTATGAGGAGTATCACTGGAGGTGATGGAGTCGGAGTGGATGTCTGTGTAAGGGGTAGAGAGCAGGATTGACGAATTGCTTGGCGCCCAGCGGTGCATCCCCTGCACTCGAGTACACCTCGTCAAATCCAACTTGAGCATCGTGCCATTGCAATTGTGAAAGATCTTCACCTCCGTATCCCCACTACGACGACAATTCAATTCTCTCACTCGACTTCCTCGTGAAACAGGCTCGTACTCAGCTCTGCAGAGCGGAGAGTCGCCCTATCAGAACCCCAGCCCGGTAGAGTAGAATCCCGGAGCTATTCCGTTAGGTTTGTGTTTTCCCGGACTGCGATCGTCTTTGAATCTCTGACGAAGTTTTTTCAAAAAATGAAGCGGGTTGTAGGCCCCTGGGCGACAGGGCAGCGCTAGGATGATGACTAAGGTAGGTGATCTTCATTCTTCCACTAACACGATCGGGAACTAGGAAACGCTAGTGGATAGTCAGATTTGGTCAAGTCGAGGCTGCGCGACCCCATCAACCTTCAATCTTCTTCCAGCTCACCTCACTTCTTTCAGCTCACCTCACCTCTTCCTGCACAATTTCTTCCCAAGGCACAAACTTTCTCTACACCGCTACTCGTACCAGATTCTCTTGGGGCTGGCCTAGCATAGCGGCATTGGAAAGAATTCAATGCTATACAACATATAATGATTCAACATGCCGGGACTGCCGGTTGACATTATTGAAAAGGGAAGTATTGGAATAAAGCGCTTGGCGGTTTTACAATGAAAAGCTCGGATTGCTCGGATGATCTACATCCTCAGGCTCTGAGCATTTGTTACTGTCTACGCAATGATACAGTGGATCCAAGTCCACAATAGCGGCATGTACTCGTTTGTCGTTTGTTTTTCAGGAAGATGTGCGCACGCCTGGCACTTTCAAGCACCTCGAGATGTTTACCATGATGAAATATAGAGAAAAACAAATGCGCTGTCCATTTTGAATTTTGGAACAAAACCTCATTTCAATATCTCCACCACCTTCATTTTCGATTCTCCGCTCTGTTCCGTGCCATCTTGGGACGAAAGAAATTACCGATGAAACTTTCTTTCGAAAAAAAGTCTGCTGGGCTGTACTGGGGCTTGTTCACTAATCATGCCTGCATGAGCTCTGCATTGGTTTCGAAAAACATTGCTTGCCATATCCGAAGTGTCCCGAAGCTCACTACGCCCGGGGGATTACTGAACGCTGATATCCAGCTATAAAACAGAAAGGCTTCCTCTTGACTGGAGGCCCCAATTTCAAATAGCTTTTTGAGACCGGTCCCGTGAGAAGAAAATCAGAAACATGGTCGTGTTCAATTATCTCGTGCCAGCTCTGGTAATGAACGTAAGTACCATGGCTTCCTCTCATGGGACTTTAAGTGTCAGTCAGCTAGCTAACAGAGTCTCTTCGACATGATCAGCTCACTGTACAGAACGTAGTAAGCAGTATTCCCGTCCCAGCTGGCAAAGCCTTCCCCCCTCATAACATTGCTCAGCTACACATCGGAACCGGCAACCTCTCCACCGGCGGTACCCTCGTTCTTGGCCACATTACAATGGGCACCTTGGTCTCCGAGCCAGGAGTACGAACAACCCCCCCCCCCCCCTCCCTTCTCTTCTCCTTCTCCTGTCCAACCCTCTCGTGCCCCAGATCAATTTCTCCTCTCTAACAGTCCCTCAAGTTCGAGACCCCAATCAACGCAACAATGTCCCACACAAACGATTTTCCGACCGTAGATCCCTCCGGCCTCTACGACCGCCCCAATTTTCTCGGCCTGGTCTCCACCGACGATGGCGCCTATCTTCAAATCCACGCCACGGGCATACAACAGTCGACCCCTGAGGTAGCTTCTATCATCAACGGACAGAGCGATAGTGCGAGTGTGCCGTATGGCGCAATCTATTCTGGTGCGTAGGATTTAATCGTGGGGAGAAACATGCTGACGACGGTCATGTCACCTGCAGTGTTTGTGATCAGCTTCAGGACGGGCTCTGCCAAGTATCAGAACCTTGAGAATAGCATTTTCGTGGCGAGCGAGACGGTCAAGGCGCTGGGGAATGGCGATTTTCGCGTTGGGCTGAGGGTTAGTAAGCTGTATGGCACGAAGACGAATGTCACCCTGACGTGATCGCTGGATGTTGGTCGGAGATGCTTTTGATCGCGAAGAATAGGCGATCCGCTGCTCCCAGTCCACGCATAGTACGGGACACATAGGGCCTGCATATCAATATCACCTCGACAACAAAAGGGGACAAAAATTTGTCCCATCCTCTCTGTTGATAAGTGGGGACAATTCAGCTTGAGAGGACCATTTCAGACGAGATCAGACACGACAGCTGTCATCGCATCATAAGTGGATATCACCCCATCCATGTAATAGAAAGATTTTCAATAGATGACACAATTGTTCATGAAACCGCAGCATACGTGGGGTGAGGTAAATGTCAACCAACCAATAGTATAAAATGTTCCATGGAAATGCAACGTCTTGTTTATAAAGACAGAAATCAAATAGAATCACATTTGATAGCATTGAAAATAGTATATATAAAGTTTTAACATAATCTAATTCCCCGAGACTTGCAAAAAGCGATTATTGAGAAGATAGCTGGGTAAGGTACTTTTTCGGAACTGAAGGTGATAGAATTACAACCCTAAAATAGCCTTTCACCAATGAAGGATGTGTGGGGGGAAGGCACGGAAGGGATTGCGCAGATAGCAACCCCGAGTTCGAAAACCCGCTGCCGGCCCTGGAACTTGGGGTTGCTGCTGGATTGCCCCCCTAACTGAATAGTTCCGCCAAAAGACGTGAGCCTCCGGTCCCCAACGAGACCTGAAGAAACTCCTTGGTGAGCCATCACTTGCTGCTTGCCAAAGCAGCTGAACTCGTCATCAATTCAGGCTTTCTTTCTCCCTCAATTTAGGGTGATCGCCGCCTCCTTCCTTTCGGGGGGGGGGGTTCTGCTAACGATGGAAACATCGCTTATGTAGCACCATGAAGCGGTGCGATTGCGGAAGATAGTTAGTAATTGACAATCAACTTCCCTAGATAATGGGACATCGTACCGACAGCATTGGCTTAAGCGGAGGCCATTTTGTTACCCACAGGTTCGACGGGACTTAAGTAGGCCCGAGCACCGAATACTTCATTTTGGCTTTGGGTTTTGAGACAAAATATGTATATGTAATTTTTGGTTATGTTGTTCGATTTTTCGCATGTCGAGGGTGAAGATCATTCGGGACATTATTGAGCCCCGGCGAAGACTCGGGGGGGGGGGGGGGATATTATTGAGCCCTCGGCGGGTATGATTTAGGGACAGTTCCGAGGGCGACTTGTACTTTAGGGACAGCCTAGAGGCTCTGAGACATCTGTGGGCGGAATACATAGCGGTGCTTGGAGCCGAAGGACGGCGGAAGTGGGACTATGGGGCTTGGAAACCCCACTTAGATAGCGTGCGGCATAACCCTTATAGGGTTGAATTCGTCTATGAATACCACTACCACTACCACTACCACTACCACTACCACTGCCCTGGAACTTGGGTGGTGCTAATTGTCACTCTACCACGGGAGTTATGCGGACTAACGCAATGATTAAAATAAAGCTTTTATTTTATTTTTATCTCTCCTTTTATTTGAGACGTCGTGGACAAATTAATAATAAGTTCATGATTTGCGGTGATTAAAATATATAAACTATTGTTTTAAAATTTGAAGATATGAAATGATTAAATTGAAAATTTCTTATATAGAAATAATTAGAAATATATATATGTTTAAATACGAGTTATTTATTTCATAAATTTGTATATCACTTGACTATCATTTAACGCACATATGACAGCCGGCCTTTCTTGATGAATCTTTTGTCTTTGAGTCTTGAAGACGAGATCACATGGCAAGGGTTTGTAATGTTGTGTCTTGTAATCGGCCGTAGAAATCGCTCTCCGTCTCCAACGACGCGATTCATCAAATCCTTCCACACTCTCGAACTAGACGACGCCTGTCCAGGCATGTTATCTAGAATACATCAATCAAACTTCTAAACGTCAGAGCTGGTATCCAAGAATGCAAGACTCGTTCTCACCCATTTTGTCCGGAAAGTGCCCAAAGCGAACCCCCCTCCTTTACATCCATGCTATGCGCGAATTGGCCCTCATCTCACAGGAGAAACCTCGCAGGACGCCATGATAATGCACGCTGGAGAGGGAGACATCTTCAGATCCCTATTCAAACCCAGACAGCCTCGCAATCCCGTCCCAGACTTGCTGCATGCATAGAGTCTTTCATCCCGTTTCCAGAGTTTCACCGTCTCCAAGTAGAATGTCCAGAAGGGTCCAATACAACGTTTGCAAAGCACTTCTCCGGTAGGGACTGAGATGTAGGTTTCAATCCACGCTACCCTGGTCTATGGCGTCTAAAAATAAGTATCCAGCTTCGGCCGAGGTGCATGAGATCTGCACGCTTTCGCTCTTTAGCCTGGCTGTAATGCGACTAAAGCAGAAACGATAGGTATGGCCGTTCCTGTCCAAGTAATAAGTCATCGTAGCAGAAGTCCGTTCTACAAGATTGAATTGGGACACGACAGCGTGAGGTGGGGAAGTTGAATATTGTGTTGCCATTGTAATCGCAATTGGTCTCGCTCTGTGTTGTGGTGTTGTATGAAGGCGTTCATCAGCCTAATGGGGCTTTGGCCTTTCCTTTTCCAACAGGCGTGGCATTGTTGTTTCGATGCTCGTGGGATATTCCATTCTCATTCTCTTCGTCATTGGGATCATCATCTTCGGTATCATTGATGGCGCCAAGCAACATCTTCCGAACATTGCCATTCGCAGAGGTGGTGTCGATCACGTCCCTTCGAATTGTATCAGTAAGCGTCTTGACAACCATCGTCACTTCAGAACGCGTTCGAGTGAAGGCCTGGAAATAGGCATAATGCGGAGAGGGTAGTAGCGAGCACATACAAGTTAAGATTTAGCCCCGAATCTAGCCTTTCAAGTCGCTCTATGCCTCTTTCGTCATTACCAAATCGGATAAATTGTATGCCAATTTGTTTATTGGTAAGTTTGTGCTCAGTCAAGAGGTCCACCAAGGTCCGGATCACTTGTCGAAGATCTGTTTTCGTTTGCCATACCCCATCAGTGAGTACATAAAGACTCAACTTTCGGGGACCCTTTGATGGAGTAACGTTCCAACGAAACAATTTGGACTTGATGTTCCTTATCCCAAACTGATTCTGATAATTCTCGATAATCTGAGCAAAGCAATGTCTCATATCAGGTGCATCCTTGGCGGGTCTGCTCTTCAACTCTTGTAACATTCGATAATCGGATTTTGGCTTTAATTTCTTCATATCCGTGGTAATGTACAGGTCAGGACCGTCAGGATCATGCTTGGCTACAATGGCCCACAATGTCTCAAGTACCATCTCGACTTGGTCGCGATGAGGCCCCATGGATGCGGCATTGTCAACAAGGAATGCCTAATCTTAGAGTCAGCACGCCCTTACCTGGAAAATCGGCTTTCGCTCACATGATCGCGCGCCTGGAGCTCCATTTCGCGGGGGAATTGGTGCCCGCTCCTTTTCTGGCTAAGAGCATGCGCGATAAATATATCGGGGAATCGCGTTCTAACCTTCCGGTTCTCAGAGGCAGCGAGACCAAGATACGACGTGCTCAGGGTCTGATTTCGTTCCTTGTGAGCAAATGCTGTAGCCGCGAAAGGTTTCGAGGCTACAGCATGAGATGTATCCCTCCTAGCACTTCCCCAAGAACGGTCTTCTTGGTTAGCATTAGACGCTGAATGGGGAAGTGCCTGAACGGAGCGATTTCGCATTTCGAGCCCACGTGAAGCTTGGTTGAATCCGGCCCCATGATTAACCTCGCTCAGATCACCAGAAGGGTTACTGTCGTGGGCCGATTGCCCTGGTCCATCAGTTTCGATGCTGGGAAGACTGGTATGCGCTTCCTGGAGTTGGGAAAAGCGATCATGTGAAGAAGGGGGGCCGCCATCGCCGCGGCTAGCATGGGTATTTTGCCCTGATGCGGGTCGCCGGGAAGGCAAATGTGGAGCATTGGAGGTGCCCTGCTCATACCTCTTCTCGTGATAATCAGGGTTCAAGTGAGACTGCCGGCTGCCCCGCGAAGAACCGCCGAACACTCGACCGTTGTCCTCAGGGGATGGAGAGCGGTTCGAACCCCATCTTTTTGGACCATCATACGGCCTATGGGCAAGTGCTGATTCACTAGACCCGTGGCGTTCGTGATTAGGTGGTAAGTTTGGAGGATCCTTGAGTGGCGGACTTTTCACGTCGATGAGTCTTGAATGACCGCCATATGTGGTAGCTGAACTATCAGCGAGTCTTATCTTGTCTTTAGCCTTTTCGATGATTCGCCTTGACTTGGCGTACGCGACCTGTGCCGTCGGCCGCTGTGCTTCCTTCATAAGCATCATGTCAAGGATCAGATGCTCTACAACCGCCGAAGTGATGGGATCATCCACACGATAACTGGTAGTTATGTCGTCGTGAGATTGTCGGACTGCAGTCAAAAGGTTTATGATTCCATCATGAAAGCAGTCTTCCCTCTTACCAGTGCTCTGTTCCATCTCCTCTATCCGGCGATTGCGGTATTCGGCAAGTTGTTCCCACCCTTTATTGACCCATGTGGCCACCTCGCTGCAGACACAGCTTAGGGACCAAATATCGACGTTCTGTTTAACATTCAAGTTACATTTTTGTAACTTTTCGTCCAATCTTCGAGCTTCTGGAGCGGCTGAAAATGATATTAGCAGAGTCAACATGGAAGTGATGGTCTAGGACAACGAGTACCATATGCTGAGGTGCCAAAATTGTCTTGGGTGGAGACGTTGCCCAGGAAGGACATATGTTTCTCAAAATGGCTTAAGCCAAGGTCAGCGAGCTTGAAATCACAGTCATATTTCCCAACCCCGCGACTCTTCACAAGAATGTTGAACGGGTTCACGTCTTGGTGCCAACTGGACTTATAAGCGTTGGACCGGTTAAGGTATGCAGATGACCTACCCAAGCAAGATTTGAAGAACGTCAGGGTTGTCGTCGCCTTCGCCGTGAATCTTGACCAAGCCTTGGATCACGGCCAAGAAGTTACCCCAGAAGGTCACTTTCTCTTGTGGACTCGACGGAGGTGGTGTTCGCGCCATGTAGCTGTCAAGATTCCCGAGTTCTGCGTATTCTAAAATGATGTTGTAAGTCTCCTTACGAACAAAGCCTCCATAGAAGCCAATGATATTCGAAGGGGGCATTGCGCCGTCCTTGAGCCTTCTGTAGGCGTCTCGTTCGGTGTCGTAGTACGTTCGGGCGTCTGCGGTTCGATAGGTCTTCAGTACGTAGGTGTTCTGGTGCTGGTGATCAGAGTCCTATTGTCCGTCAGAGATGTACATTGTATTGAAAAGAACGTTGATCCTACTGCAGGCCCCTTTGGGAGCAGCTTGTCGTACTCTTTGTCGACAACGATTTTATATGCAATGGAGCTGCCACCCTCATCGATCTTTTCTTTGTGGTTTATAGGAAGGATATCGTCTGGCCCAATAATGAGGCTCATGCTGTATTCAAGTTCCAGAGCGCAGAACGCCCATTGTTCTCGACGGAAGTCTGCCCAGATGTCACGCCGGGTGGATGACGGAAAGTCGGATGGCTTTTGATCAAGTGGTAGTCGATCGTCTTGGAGACTTTTGTGGTTGACGAAGTGGTGAATCATGCTTCCTTCACCAATGCGCAGCAGTATCGCAAATGGTCGTAGGTAGTGACTTATGATAACATCCACATCAGGTGCTGATCTCTCTTCGTTGTTGAACACAGCGATCAGTAGGGCGTCCACTCTCAATCGGGTCAATCTCTCCCTGACCTTCTCCAATGGTACATATTTGCGTTTGTCGTCATCTTCAAACCCGCCACAGCCTATGCGAAATGTATCTGGAGACTCTGACCACTTGAGGAAATCTTGGACATCTGAGTCGTAATCAGGCTGTGATGCAGATTGCGGATGTCGGAAAAAGTTGTTCATTGCTCGAGCAGTGAGAGAAGAGAGTAGTCGCAATCGATCAATCAATCGACTAATTAAAGCAAGGAAGAAGATGCGGCTCTTCGCGTGGCGACTCTCTCAGAGCCCGCAGTCATTCCGCGCATCTTAGTGGGGGTTGCAGCCTACTTTCGAAAATGAAGAGTGGGGTCGGGGTACTGGAAGCATGATAATAGTAAGTAGGGAAGGGATGCAGAACAGAGGGGCTGTGAGGAGTAGCCCGAACTACCTATCAGGCTCAGCCTGATGCAAGTGAGCATGATGACTGCAGAGCGTGGTGCAGGATGCATTAAGTACACCATGGCTTGATCAACTTCAGCCGAGAAGCAAGCACACGCATTACTTATTCATCGACTGCTTGCCTCGAGGCTGGCTAATCCTCGCCAGGTTTAGGTGCCCAAGGCAAATTAAGGTAGGTGTTCCCCGTAGCCTGCGTACCAGGATATGCAATGTCTGGACTCTGAATCTTTGTAATGGATTACTGCACAACACCAAAATGCACCATTCGCAACCAAGTAAATTATGGAGGGTAGAGAGCGATTTCCTAGACTTGAAGATTTATCAAAATCCATAGTCAAAGTTAGGGCTCGGAAAATTGCGCAATATGCTCACCGTTGCATGCAAATTGCATTTTTAATGCATTTTGCATGCAATTGCTTATGTAAAGTTAGGATTAAAATTAAATTCCGCAAATATTTCTCATCAGCATCATGTTTTATATATACATATATATTTATTTATATATTACATAATCAATTGATATTCTTTTTATAATTATGTCTCGCCTTATTTTAAATGACTTTAAACCGAAAAATACGATTATCAAAAAGGCTTTTTATCAAATTATTAACATTTCGTATAAAAACCCTCGTAAGATCTGCAAATATTGTTATAAAGAGTTGAATTTTAATATTATAAAACTATAAAAACATCTCGATAAATGTAAATTATATCGTATTAACAAATCTTTTAAAGAATTTATTAAAGGTTCGCAGCAATTTCTTTCAAATTTGGTTATTATAATATTTTAAATCAAAGCGAAGCATTGAAAACGTGCTGAAATGACAATTTATATGAACAATTTATTGTTTATTTATTATCAAAATCAATACGTTAAAGATCATTTTTATCATATCGATCTTAAATATATCTTTTTCGAAATAAAAGTTTTGAGTGATCACATTTTGAATAAATATTATAAAATCGTATATATCAAAATAAATCTATGATTTCAGATTGCACGATAATTGAATTTTTATATGAATGAATCGAACAACATCAGAAGAAAGAGGGTTATCAATTTTTTAACTCACGCATTAACGAAATGTGATATTAATGAAAAATGTTTTTATATCAACTTCGAGATCAACGATTTTAAAATCATGAATATAAACACACAATTAACATATGTGCTTCGTTAAGTGTAAATTATAATTAATGAGAGGCTCGAAAGAATAAATTTCTTAATTACAAATATATGTGTTATTATGAGATTTTTATGAATTAAAATTCAAATAATTTCGCAACTTCGTTATGTGTTTTGTGTGTTTTATAACTTATACGATATTTAATTATTTATAAAGAATATTTTTCAATTATTATAATGAAAAGACGTTATTAAAAAGATTTAATTAATAATTAAATTCTTTAAAATAACTCATAAAGAATATGTCGTATTTTAAGAAATATAACTTTTAAAAAAGAATAATAATAAGCGAATTACTTTGATTATTCATTATATCACTCGATGAAATATTCAAGTGAAAATGTTATATTCTTTACGTAAAAGTTAGTAGTTATTAAAGACGTATTCTTAATAAGCAAGCTCTCAAATTAACACGAAAAAGAATAAAAAAAACAAAAAACAATTTATAAATGTTTTTCTCATATTACGAGATTTTTATTTTTGACAAAATGTGATCATTGCAGCTCGAATTCTCACATTCATTTATGAAATTCAATATCTTTCGAAGGTTGATAATTATTTATTACATCGAGTCATCAATAATTGAATGTTAATTAAGCAATGTCTTATAAAGTCTGTTATGAAACATGATACGAAACATTGTTAATTATTATATATTGTCAAAATTGTGTGAGATGATCGATTTTTTAAGCAAATAACTTCATTATATGTGATTATAAGTCTTTTGATTCCAAAAAACCACGATGTTACATTAATGAAATAGACTTTTAAAACTGCATTCGACTTTATTATGATTATATTCTTTCAACAATACGCTTCCCCGAATCAAATAATTATTTATATAAGAGATTTTTTAGCATTTCGAAATCAATATAAAGTATTCTTTTTATATAAAAATTTCGTGTGAACACATATAAATGATTTAATCACATTTTGAGACATTATAATCATATTTTGCTTTACACTTGATCAATTAATTAATCGTTTAATACAGATTTTAAGTAACTTAGTTTCAAACGAACGTGCATAATTTATTCAAAATCTGATCCTTATAAAGATTCGAAATGATCTTAAATATATTAATTTGAATTGTTTATTATTCATTTACATTAATGAGCGTATTTTGAATAAATTAAATGAATTTGAAAAATAGAAGTTATCTTACATTCATGATGTTTTAATCTCGAACGAGAAATTGTTTACATTAAAAGATTTGTTATTATAAAACGAGTATAATAATGAATTTATTAATACGAAAGATAAAGAGAATCATGATCAAAATATAAAAGATTTTAAAATATAAATTATTAAAGAGATTATTTAATCATGTTTTTTATTGTTTTTGACCCTATGATAACTTTAAATATAGTACAAATTTTAATGTAAATTGCGTCTCTCACCGTTGTAAGCAAATTGCAATCCAAATGCGGTTAGCTTGCAATGCATACAACTTGCAATCGCAACCCTAGTCAAAGTGTATCTTGGCCTTGTCCCGGATTTATCGGACATTGCATATCCTAGGAGATTGCTGAAGGGGGTCACGTTGTTGAAAGTGCCTTGTGGCGTGTAAAGATGATCCATTCTTCGCTATTGGTAAAAGATCTATCTATGCTAGCGAGCTAGCCTCAACTGGACTAGTAGCATCCTTCTGCCTCGGAGAAGGCAGGCCCCCCCCCCCCCACAACGTGTAAAGTAATATCTAGGTACACGGCCTGCCTAGGTACATCCAGCCAGCCAATGAATGGATCAAGTCCTCGATTGACCCTGTTCTGGTGCATCCTACTACTACGGCGCTAATAGTGCTAATACCGGTCGCCAGAGACCGAGGAACGGAGAGACGGAGAGACGGTGCAACCTTCACGGCCGAGGGAGGCTCAGCCGTAGTGTCACCAGTGTAGTGTAACCTTGGCCTCATGAAATCTTAGCCGTATCATATATCCATCATCCAAGGACCCGGAACAGAATGTGGGATCCCCACGGCAACTTTTCTGCTTACTGTACAGTTGAAGAATAAATTGCATCTTACTGACCTACCTACTGAGATTGGACTTGTCAGGAATCACTGCAAATGAAATCTTGTCGCATCCAATACAAATTATCCAATGCCAACGACAGAAGGGGAAAGTATTGCGGACCAATCCTTCACCCATCCCCATTTGTCGCCTTGCACAGACCCCGCAAATAATCTGCACAGCCATGTAAATACCAGAGCCCCCCCTCGCCATCAACTTGCTTCCGAGATTGGAAATTTATCTGCCTTGTTCTCGTGAGGCGGATTCGTTGATTGCGATTCCGAAGGAAGCAATGTCTGAGTCTGACACGGACCCGGAAAAGGCGCAGTGGCGCTGGGACGAGGTCCCACACTATCGCCTCAATGACAAGATCGTCCACGAATACTTGTCCGAGCACTGGGAAGGCTACAAATTTTTCATCGAGGTAACAAGCATCCTCTTCCTCAGCCTTGGTGAGCTGCGACTGACTTGGTGCAGCTCCGAGGCGAGAAATTCAGATTCTGGGTTCCACGAAAACTCAAAGAAGTAGGTATCCTTGAGCAAAGAAGGACACATGGCTAATATGCCTTGCCCGCAATCTTGAATCTGACCGTAGCTCATTTATTACCTAGGCCGAGAGGGATGAGTTGCTTGCTCGACGCATACCGAAGAAGACAGGAAAATGATGCGGCTCATGTCCAAGGCGTCTTATTGTCTTACTGAGCGCTCTTGGAGATGTTGAACCTTGAACCGAGATCGCGGGCGTAGGCGTTGTACCAGCTTAAGCTTTGTGTGGCAGTCTTTGATTGGGGGTGAAAGATGGCAGCTGTGCCGAGCAAGGCACGCCCCCGCCTCTTCATGCCTCAAGCATTTTCTCTTTATATAAACGATAGCTTCAAGGACTCCTTTCTTCTTTTCTCCCTGACCTGTAGAAGCATGTATGGTAGCTGTCCATAACGCAACTTCCTCACAACGTAGCCATGGACGATTTTACTCGTCTGCTCAATGGCGCCACGAATTATCCGCGAAACCTTGCTCGGAACAACACAAGCGACGACTCACTAGAATCCTACTTCGCAAAAATCAATGAGCATCAGAATAGCCTTTTCACTTCAGAGAGAAACGCGGATTTGGGTTTCTGCGAACTCCGCAGTGATGGTGAAGGCTCGTCGACCTAGGAAACCCACACCAACTTCACGCATCGCTAACTCACATCTAGCCTTTTGGAGTTTTCGCGTCAATAGCACCGGCGAATTGCGGACCTCAATCAGTGTTGCATCTTCAGTACAAAGAGTAGATCCGCGTTGCCGATTTTTGTTCGTAGACTTGTTGTGTCCGACGGACCCCTTCAGTGCTGACCACCTGTGACAGATTTGTTTGCGCAGCAGGTCACGCGCGAGCGTGTCTACAAACGACTCGAGACATGTTAATGCTGGCGTTTACATATTTCCAGGTCATGCCAGAATTCTTGGATTTCTTGTTGCTATTTGGGGAACAAGAGCACGCGCAAGATCTCTACTGCAGCGGTTTTTATCAACGTACTCGCCTCATAGGTCTGGAGTTGAGCACGAAGGCCGATACTCGGAATTGGTCGGGTCGTGATATGCAAGTCTGCTACAGCCTCAAGTCCGTCGAGTCCTCGCCTTCCCAAGAACATTGGCCGTGGTCGATACGACATTGTGCAGTGCATCACAGCTTCGATGCCGAACACGTCAGGTCAACGTGGCTTATCATAAAAGGTGACAACTTGATAGAGAGGCGTATCAACTCGGCCACAAGCGAGAAGGAGGCTCCGATAGGAAAGTCGGCCTTTGAGACCATCGAAAGAGCTTTTGGAGCAGCACTTACCACTCATTTGATTCTATGCGACTGGTCAGCTGAAAAGTGGCGTTGGTACATCAAGTTTCTTGAGGAAAAATTCGAGAAACTCACTGGGGAAACCATCACCACAAACGCGGGCGTCCTGGTGAGTCCTACAGGCCGTACTCATACCAAAAAGCTGCATCATCCCGAGACTTTGAACACAGTCCAGACGGCAAAACCTAATCGCTTTTTTTCCTTTACTTCGTCTGTGCGGGTGCAGACCCAGGAGTTTGAGAATAGACCTATCACCCCAACAGAACGAATTCTACCAACCCCAATATATGTAAATCCGGGTGGAAAGAAACAGCCCATGCCTCCCGGATGGAAGGGCGATATCCCCGAAACGCCAAGCTCACCGTCCGTCAAGCGCGACAAGTATGGCCAACAAATTTTCTCATTCGAGGACTTGCAAGACATCCAGCATCTCAAAGAAAAAGCAAATGAGACCGTCTTGGTTCTCAGGTTGAATCTCAACGTGATCATGCAGTTGAAACAACATTACGTGTCCATCACCGAGTGTAACGAGCTGCCAGAATATATAAGCAGCAATTGCAAGTGGGAAATGAGCAATTTCAGACGACGCATTGATGGCATCACGAAAAACCTCGAGCTGCAGATATTGAGAGTAGAATCACTCGTTTGCTCGCTTACAGATCGTAAAACACTGGTAGGAAGTCAGATGTCAGTGTCACCATCATAAGCTAAGACCATCACAGCTTTACGGCCTTCTAGACTACCAGAATACCCTTGCCAGCAAGGAGCTGGCGGTCCAGTCTTCAAATTCAACGCAAGAGATGAAGCATATGACCCGTGAGATGAAGCATATCGCTCGTCGGACAAAGACAGAGACGGTCTCTATGAAGATCATCACGGTTGTGACCCTCTTCTTTCTACCTGGAACCTTCATCTCGGTATGCCTTTTCATTTTATTTGCCCCGGTAAGCTACGAATCCATTCCACATGACAGACAAGGCACTGCAAGAGTTGGAAGTAGTGCGTCATTCCTACAGCAGCACGTTCCGGAAATCGAAGATTCACAGGCGAATCTAAATCAAGTACAGATTTTGCTGATATATATTGTAGACCCTCATGAGCACAGAAATTGTTCAATGGCCCGAGGGAAAGAAAGTCTACCAGCAAGATGCCTTGAACACATGGCTTTACCTAAGTCTGCCGTTCATGGCCGTCACACTCGGACTTTGGGGAGCCCTTCATCTTTACGCTCGGCGCAACGAGGATAAGAAGGAGTGGTCGTGGATGAAGAATCGAGAAAAGCTTCCCGTTTGATCTCATCGCATACATGATTGCTCAGTTTCGTTGCCAGGCCTCGGGCACGCTAAAAATGCGGGTGTTAGAGGACGAGGACTCCATTCACATTGTATTTTTTGGACCCACTCGATGGGTAATAGACCCGCTCATGTCGCTTGTACGGAGTACCCTTGCAGCCACATGTGGACCATGTGGGTCCGGCAAATGATCATGGGAGTAGTAGTCCCCCCCTAGTTGACCCAATTTCGGTATGGAATTCATAGGAAGTCGGTAGTAGTCTGGGACCTGATTTCGGGGCCACTTTGTTCTACATAGTCTGGATCATGACCGCCTCCATGTTTTTTCTCCTTGTGCTGTTTAAACACGATCACTACCATGGTCATACATAGTCATAAATTATTACTATTGATACTACTCGGCTACTAGGTAAGTATTCCGCTCCGCAATCTGTTCTCTCAACTAACACATTGGCTTCTCCTTTTGGGATCAAATATCAATTCCTCCCCAAAAGAACACACAAGGGTCCTTTCACATCATCGTCAATTGAGCAAGCGACCAGTATGAATCTTCCAGATCTACGATGTCGACGCATAAGAAAGAGCATCTCGACAACAACAACGTACAATCGCCTTTCGGTCAACGGATTGCAGGACATCAGTAATTTGGAAAAAATCATCAATCTGTACTTTTTAGTAGCTAGATGCACGCTATTGGACGATTCCCCTTGCTGGGCTTTTCGTCGTTGCCGTCCGTCCGTTTGTATAGACGTGTGAATATATATATAGGACTCATCTTTGCATTATTTCGTCTATACCTATCCAGCACACTACCCCTTCGCTTCGAACCCGACCTGCCGCTTGCGCAACACCGCTCCCATTCCTGCGTCCAGGCACTGGAATATCCGCGCAAGAACTAATATGTGGGCTAAATAAAACCCCCCGGAAAATGCAACGACAAAAATTACTTTCAGAGAAAAGCGCAAGCCGCATTCATTCATTCATTCGTTCGCGGTATCCGGCTCCGCTCTCTCTCTCTCTCTCTCTGCTCTCTACTCTGCAAACCCAATCAACAACAAATCCATCCCATTCCATTCCATTCCATACTCACACCCGTATCGACCCACCCAACCCTGACAGCTGGCGATTCGTTCGTTCGTTGATACCTACCATGCATTCATTATACGCATCGTCATCATCAATAATGAATAACACTCAAAGCCGTCAACCAACGCGAATCAAAGCCCGCTTATATATATGTAGCTACTCTATCGTAAGAGCCTGGGCCGTCGATCGACCCTTTGCCAGGTCTATACTGATGAACTCTGCGGGCTGAGGAAAGCGATTTTTGCCTTGCTGATTGATCAATCAACCACTTTTATCGTCAACATCAACCAACCCATCCGTTCTCTTTGCGCTCCCATTACTCTATTTATTTTACTCTACCCCACAACACTCCCCCCGGAGCGTTATTTTTTTCACAATTTGAAATCCGAAACCCGTCGGTGGGTGGGTGGGTGGGTATGTGCGCGTTGAGGGACTCGATCTCGGACTCTGAAACCGGCACGGTCGCTGCGTAAGTTGCATGGCGATTATTATTTCCTCAATTGGCAAATCCTTTCTGTTTCTCTGTTGCGGTTGGATGGTGGTGTGGAAGTATGTATGTGTTACCTCGAAACCGCACGCACTTTGACTTGCTGGGCATCTCACCGTGTGCAATTCAGCACTTAACCTGACCATCATCTTTTTCCAAAATACAGACAAACGCCCCCCCCCTTTGTCTCGTACAATAATTCCGCCTAAGTTGCAGGAGTTGACATGTTCACCAACCAGCCCACGCCCAGCGTGAATTTGACATTCCCGTTTTCTGTCTCTTTTTACTCTCTCTTAGTAGCGAAAACAAACAACCAACCGTGCATCCATATCCATATCCATATATATACATACATACAGACAGACAGATAGAGCCTGCC